>WIQG01000059.1:600000-793389 GCA_014925785.1 Mycena galopus ATCC 62051 | reverse complement strand
TCATTGTTGCTTCTGGGGTATCTACAATGTAGCCTGCAAGAGGCGTAACACAGAAGCGTCGGCAGCCTAAAGGGTCCGTCATCATTTGGCCAATTTCCGCCGTTTTTTTCAACGGTTCAAGGATAAAATCCATGATCGCGTGAAATAAGCGGCTGACGAGGACGCCTCTGATCTCTGAATTTTTCTCCAAGAATTTGGCGACAGGAAGGAGAGCGAGGAGGAGGAAGGCATGATGGCACGCCTTCATTCGGAACTCCATATCGAGGTTTGCGATGGTGATGAGGGCGGGGTACGCCTCGACATTCCCGGTCATGGAGGTTAACTGCGTCTTGTCAGTCGCAAGTCCTGCGCCAAGAACCGTAGCGCCCTGCGGCGCGCGCTCCTGATAGAATGTTAATGATAATTCTTCGACTGAGGAGATATGGAGGCGCACCTGATACTTCCAAGCTGCATTGCCTGACAACCACTCAGAATATAAGCGCATTAATTTAGCGGACGTTTCCCAAAGACGAAAGGGGGTGTAGTGGATAAAGTCTTGGATGAGGGGGTTGCTGAGGAGAGACTGGAGGCACTCCAGGGGATCACGATAAAACAACGTCAAAGGTTTTTTTGTGGGATGGCGCGTTTTCCACTCCATGGCTTTCCACTGAGGCCCTTCAGGCAGGCTCTCGATAAGACTCCGGAGTTCCTTTGCTGTTTGGAAAGATAGGTTCAATTTCTTTGACTGAACAGTTGTCAAAACTTGTACGGTTAAGTAGAAGGATTTTCTGCACCATCCGTAACTTGAGAAATTCGTCTATTTCTGCCATCGACATTTTCGACCTTTCGAGGAAAGACGCAAGCTCCCATTCTTCCACCGAAGCAAATGGGTAGTATGGGACAGCTTCTCTCTCCTGGGCATATTTGTCGGAGTGGAAGTTGTCGATAAAGGTTTTGTCTTTCGTGTATGTTCGTGCAGCGCCAGGAAAGTATTCCTTGCAGAGCTTCGGCTTGGTGGCAGTCGGCTTGGTGGCAGGATTAGGGGCAGGATGATGTGGTGGTTGTATGTCCTCCATGGGATCATTGTCAAACGCAGGTCTATCGTCGAACCCTGGTGCGTTGTAAGAGAGGTCGGAGCCCCTGTCCGAGTCCGAGTCGCTGCTCGCGTCGTTGTCGTCTGACTCTTTTTCTCCTAGAAAATCCAGGTTGTACTTTTCCGTCAAGGATTGACCTGCTTTCAAGACTGCAGGGTGTAAGGAATTGAGGACGCGACGGCATCGCCCGGAGGGTTGGTTTATATGCTGGAGACATCGTGTGCGGTTCGGAAAGTCGGCGTAACAGATTGGGCAGTTGTGGGTCGAGTCGGGACGTCGTTCGGCAGGCATAGTTGAAAGGTAAAAAAACACGCCTAACTGAGACGACAAAGCGAACACGGAGTTGACTTACCTCACGTGAGCGTAGCATATATTGATCCTGTTCTGGTTCACCACACCAACACCTGCTTGACGACACTTCCGGTGCAGATGGATAGCCAGAACATCGACGCCCTGTCCCCCAGCCAGAACAACAACACCCCCTCCCCAAGTTGCCTGGCCAAGTCGCCTCGAAGTGGGCTAACTGACAACATTGCCGATACTCTGGAGCTGGTTTGTATTCAAGTTGTCTAAATTGGCGCTACTGGGCTGAACGCCATGCTCCAGGGCGAGTTTCCTCTTCTTAACATAACTGAAGAGCTTTGCCATAAAATCACGATCGCCCACGACATCCTCAATACCCGAGAAGCCTTGGCTGCTGTGATTCGATCCCTCTTGGCGGAGGCGACTGCCCAAGTCAAAACCCGTGAGGCGGAGCTCAAATTGGCGTCGTTGAGGGAGACGGAAGCACGCCATCGGGTCGAATATTATTGCCGTTTGAGTGAGGTGGCAAAGGAGGAAGTTGGCAATGCGGAGTTTCAGGCTGCTATGCTCCGCCTTCAAGGCAGAAAAATTGGTGTCGAGGGGAGTAATGGGATCACCCGCGTGAAAGGTACGTCTCTGGAATTTTTTTTGGGTTAGATCTCAGTTGACTCTTTGGATTAGGAGCAGATAACGACGCTGACCTTTCTCTCGCGGGAGGCGCCTCGGACGAATCGGACAATTAGGACGAGAAATCGATGGATGCAGTCATAAAGGCTCTACCCCTGACCTTTTTGGGCCCCTGTAGCGGGCTTTTCGCCTTGTAATTTGCCCAGACGCCATACTCTTCACATGTATTCAACACCCCCCCCCCAAAAAAAAAAATCTTTACTTTCAGTGCAGTCAAAGCGCTATGGAATTCATTCGGTTTGCTTCAAATCGAAATCTCCTTGGCGGCGACTGACTATTCGACCACCGTTCATCGATGAAATAAGTGATGCTTGAATGAAAAAATCAAAACGTCCATATTTCAAAGACAAGCCAGCCTCTTAGAGGCAGTGAGTTCATTCTATGTATGCCTCTACTGATACAGCCGTCTAGGTCTACAAATTTCATTTCGTTTCTACTAATTCTGATATGGTGCTGAATAACTGCAGGCCCTCCTCCCACCGGGACTCATTCCTCTCCACCATCCGTGCGTATTCCACAGGATCTTGAGCCGCCAACTCCGCCTGCGTCCTGAACCCGTTGTCTACGAAACGGAAAAGGCCGCCGGCCGTGAATTGAGTGAAGGAGATGCGCTCCTCGTCGTCCGCAACGGGGATATTGGAGTGCGCGATGGTGGCTGAGGGGAGGAGGATGAGTGCGCCGGGGGGGAACTCGACGACAAGCCTCAGATCCCAGAGCACAAGGTGACCGCCGGCTTTGGGGGTCAAATCGTCCGAGCGCCTGCCACGGCGCACCATCCAAATGGGAGGTTACAGACGTCGCGGTGCTTGAATGTGCATACGCGCGGCCCGAAGTTGAAGCCAGCGCAGGAGAATACGGGACTTGAGGAAGGGGCGCTTGAGGTGCGAAAAGCGCGACGTGAGGCGCGCGTTGTAGTTCACATAATAGCTGTAGAGCGCGGCGCCCAGAGCGAAAAATGCGACTGTATGCGGTGCCTCAGCAGAAGGCAAAGCAAAGTAATAGAGAAAATGGACCTACAGCTAGCGTAGTGGGCCATCCGTGCAATGTGCTCGTTGGCGAGCAGCCTCTGCGCCAGGTCGGTGCGGTCTCCGTTGTCGAGCCAGGTCGGAATCTTCTGCCCTGGCCGAGTATCAGGCCGACGCTCATCGCGGCAAAGAGGCCGCGTCGATGGTTTCGCATGTCAGGGGGGAAGTCCGCCCTCATGCCCTCCTTCTTGATGGCGTCGTATGCGCGGGAGACAGCCTCGGGGTAGCCGTTGTCCGTGGGTTGGCCAGCTAGGACGAGGAACACTCGGCCCTTGCTGTCGAGGAGGGGCCGGGCATCGCTGCGTAGCTGTGAATAAACGGGGGCATGGGATGGGCTGGGGACTCACCGGCCATTCCAGCGGATAAGCTGGAAACCCAGCCCCATGAGATTGGTGAGGTTGCGCTGCTGTTTGCCGCCGTATTTCTCGTCCTTGGACTCGACCTTGGCGACGTACGCACCACGCGCGCAGGGCAATGTGGACGTGTCGAAGGACGGGAGCGGCTCCGGTTCGGCGGGCCCAACCTGATGCTGCACGGCGGCAGGGTAGCGAGCGTATCCCTGGTTTGCAACGGTGCGGGCACGCTTCGCGGCGCGACGGCGGTGTGGGCCTGACTGGGGCTTGCCGGTGGGCGACCAGGTCGTCGTACGTGGGGGTAGGGCGCGTGCGCGAAAGAGGCGGCTCAGGCAACGGGGGCGCGTCGCGCGAGTCATCAACCTCATCCCATGGGTCGGGTGGAGGCCACTGCTCATCGATTTGATTGAGGGGGTCGGGTGGGGGCCACTCTTGCGCGTCTTCGGTCCTTCGGTCTTCTTGCTCTTCGCCCTCTTCCGTCACGGCCTCAGAGACGAGGCACGCGAAGTCGATTGCGCTGGTCCAAGCGGCGAAAATGGCCCCGCTGCGAGTCTATGCGTGATTAGACACGTAAATCGTGTAGTTTTGTAACATACCGTCCGTGAGTACGGTTTCCAAAGCATTTCAACCCCTGGAAAAGAAAAAGACGCGTCAGTAAAGTTCGTGGCGGCCCTAAGTGGCCTGTGGTGACAAGTTTCCGAGCGTGCTTTCCACCGGGGCCCAGGGTTGAGCCTCCGTGTGGAAAGCGCGTAGGAGCGTCGCCCCAGCAGACACACAAAAAGAAAAACTCACTTGGAGGAAAAGACGCGTTGAGGTCAAGTGGGAGAGTCAGTGACTTGTCACTCGTCGCTCCTCTTTGTACTCGTGAAATCTAATCTGCTTATCTTGACTTCGGGTTATTTCGGATTTCGGGTCTAAGTCGAATAATTTCTTTTGAGAGTAGGCAGTAAAATAGACGCGCGCTAAGGGTTCGAGTCGCCCTAGGTACGTTGTAGGTCTTTTCACCTCTGCTCGGGGTCGGTTTGATATCCAGTGTATCGTGTCCCGGGGTCGCCGTCGAGGTAGAAGCCGACCACATCCCAGACTGACCTCCTCTCACATATGCATGCACGCGACTCATGCTCTACTGAGCAGACAGGCATGCCTCGACGCTGCTGTAGGTCTGTGCCTTCCTCGTGCGGACCTCCGTCAATTTTCCTGCCCAAAGTGTCAGCCTCGGTCTGCGCTTCTGCCATACTGGTGAGCGCTTACTCGTTGGTCAGACTTGGTCTTTCTTTCTCGGTAAATTCGTTCATTGTCTTGGTTCTTCAGGTCGTTCTCACACATTCGGTATGTGAATCATATTTTTATTCATTACTTTCATTCGCTGCGCCTCCCTCCTGCCCGCCGCCTCCATTGTGTCAACGACATGGTGGTCGGGACCAGGGCGGGAAAGTCTTGTGAGTCATCAGCACATGACTGATCACGAGAGATCAGACGGCATCTCGATGCCGTCTGGGCTCTTGCTATCCGGGCACTGTTTGGCAACAGCCTCCCTTTCCCGCCTGTTCCCGACCACATCAACCATCCACCATTGTTGTAAGTATTCGCCAACTCGTCGATAGCGTTGAGTAGTGTAGTTAAAATGCATTAAATATGAATGCTGCCCACCCCGATTGAGATAAACCGCGAGTAAACGCGTAAAGACGCACGAAAAAGCGTGCCATGTGGAAAGTCGCAGAGTCGGGCGGACCAACGGCGCTATGCCAGACATGACGCGGAACCCCCGACGCCTAGACGCTGACTTAATGTTGCAGATGTCTTCCTCGTTCACCGCCGCCGACTTCATCGCTGACTACGCCGACGAAGGCCAAGAAGAAGACGAAGAAGAATCTAATTCTCAAGGGAGGGCGACGAGGACTCCCATGAAGCGATGGCGCGCGCCGCTCGACCGCCGCGACTTCAAGGATATGGACCGGGTTATCCACCACTTTGAAATCACGGGCATGATCCCACCCCCGACGCCCTCAGGCAGCTCCGTCCACTCGTGGAGTTCTCGCTCCCCGAGTCCCTTTGCTCTCGCTGCTCCCGCCGACGAGCCCCCGCCGCTGCTTGGGTCGCGCACCCACACCCTTGTTTCTCCCCGGCAGCCCCATGTCGGGAAGCCCACCCGCAGAGGACATCGTACCGGATGCCGTCCCGCCCCAGGTACATGCCCAGCTCGTTCTTCAGCTATACCTATCGACTCACCACTACATAGCTACAGAAATTTACTCGTCCCCGTTCTGAATCCGCTGCGCCTTCCCCGCCCCCCAAACGTCAACGCACAAAGGTAGCCTTCAATTTTCCAGTCTATTGATTTTATTGAGATTGCACAGCAGCATCCGTCTCGCAAAGAACAAATTCGCAAGAAGGCGCTCTCATTTCTAGATATAGACGCTGACGACGATGACGAGGACTTCGAGGAGAACCGCGACAATGGCGATGACAGCGAGGGTGGGGAAGACCTCGACTTCGTTGACGACCACGAGCCCATCTCGGCGCCTCGTATATTCGCCAATGCCAAAACCCTGGAAGAAGAGGCGTTAGAGAACGAGGCCATCGCCCAGCACTATATCGACAAGGCTCGCGGCCTTCAGCCAGCCCGCCGCGACGCCACTCCTCTTCTTGGGGATGATGACGATAAACATCGCCCGCGCCGTGCCGCCTACCCTGGTCGACATCCTCGACCACCCGTTATATATGTTCTCGGTTCGCCCAACACCGAGCTCCGTTTCATCCGCCAAATTCTACTGTATCCTGGCATCGAGCACGCCGTCCAGAGCGCATTCACGCGCGCAATTGGCTCAGGTGCGGTCTGCGTCGAAACAACCGACCTCAAGCTACTGTTCAAGGCGTTGAAACAGTACCCCACTTCGTGCGGAATCGTACGAAGCCAGTCAAGATCGACACCCTCGATTCGTGGTTTCACGTTGTGTTTACCACGTCCCCAGTCGAGCACATTGGTCACTGGCGCGACTCGCCCGCCCCATCGGCACCCTCAGCAAGGGCGATCTAGTTTTCGTCCAGGACGGTGCAATCGCCTTGGGCGTTCCGCGCATCCACCGCATCGACACTGACCAAGCAGAGGGGCTGAAGCATGGCGAGAAACGCCCCCCACGTACCCTGGGTCTTCCACCCTCTGCCATAAAACCGCCCTCATTGCCTCAGAGACTATTCAACCACGCCGAATTCCGACGCCAGTATCCCGACAGGAAGCTACAAACCGCGAAAGAGCCCGAGGAACAGTATATGTTCTCATGGCACCAGCTTCAGTTCCGTTCAGACGGGTTGGAGGACCTGTCTTGGAAGGGTGACAGTTCATTTTTTTCTGCGGCGGAGGTCACACCTTCAGAGACGGACTTGAAGTGGTTCATCGCTGCCAACGACAGCAACCACGTAATCAAAACAAAGGGAGTGTGGCCGGACATGCGAATACGACTGTATCTGGGCACCACATGTGCCCTTCAAGAAGGTGATTCCGTGGTGGTGGTACGCCGCGGGGAGTATCGAGGCCGAATAGGACAGATCGCGCGATAGAGGAAAAGAAACGAACCTTGCGCGGAACCGGTAAAGGCGGGGCCGACGAAGAGGTGCTGGTCCGCTACGCAGCGGTGCAGAAGGACGCAGCGACCCCTATCACGTTGACCACGATCGAGGACGACAGCACTTTCATAGTACCCGCCGCCGACCTTGCGTTGCAAGCCCTCGCCGTAGTGCGATCCTTAATTCCAGGCGATCGCGTCAAAGTTGTGAACGGGCAAGAGGCGCGGGGAATGTCGGCGCGCGTTTTGGGCATCGCACCCGACGGCATGGTGGAACTGCAGCTCGTCGAAGGGAAGCGAGCAACCACGGCAACATTGGCAGACGCGGTCGCGCGCTTTGGACATCACACAGGACGGCAGGGACGGCATGGACCCGTCTGTGCCTGTCGAGCAACGACGACACCTGCACATCCGATACCTGCAGCGCGACTTTCACGTAGGCGATGTGGTCAACGTCGTGCGCGGGCCTACCAAAGGTAGCATTGGGTTCATTTCGGCGTCACGGTTGGCGGATTCGTAGAATTTCTTCCAGTCAGTTTCACATTTTTCGAGACCTTCAACTTTTTGACCGGTTATCTTCTAGTGCGATGCAGACCGTTTGAAGGTCGCGGCGGACAAGACCACGAGCGATGGAAGGGTGCGGAAAACACACACCGTGTCCGGTTTATGATTCTTACTTGAGCTCTAGATAAAATATCACTACGTGGCTCAAGACGTTTCGGTGAGCCCATGAAAATCGTGTTATATTTGTTCAATCTGACCGCCTGTATGCAGTTCTCTGTACCAACGGCCGACATTCAATTCCTCCATGTCGACCAATGGCACCCTCCAGCGTCTTCTAACGTGCCGACAACCGGGGACCGTCTTTGGTCAGTGGAATGGACGACGCAGATTGGCAGGCCCGCAGGGAGTTCCTGCACAGGGCCGTTATGCTCGTCAACGACAAAAAGTTCAAGGGATATTGCGGGATCATCGTGGGCTACATTCAGAGAAATCCCGCTGAGAAACCCCAGTACCTCATCCAACTGGAGGCGCGCCTCACTCAAGTCGCTGTGAAGTTGGAGGACATGCGGGATAGAGAGTGCGTGAATAGATTTTCTTGCACAGTCATTAAATACTCAATTACAAATGCAGTACGAAGCGCCCATTGCGAGACGACGATCAGGAAGAAGAGTCGTTTCCACAGAGGCAGTCGGCGCCGCCAGTTCCTGAAGACCCGGTTGTTGAGGACGCGGTTTGGGGGACCGGCGGAGCTCTCATCGTTCCAGACATTGGTAATGCCTTTAACTGTCGTAGAATCCTTTCTGACGCAGTCACATGTAGGAGAAGACAACGGCGTCTGGCTCACTCGGGCTGAGTTTGTCAACAAACGGATTGACGTCAAAATCGTCGGCGTGAAGAAATCCCAGTTCCCCAGTTGATTAATGCCAAAGGCATACAGTACAAGGCACATACAGGCTATCTGGCACCGCTCTCAGAAGCAATAAAAGAGAACACGCTGCGTACGAAGGGTATCAAAATCCGAGTCGTCCCCATGTCGCATGTCGCCATCATTCCAGCGGACACCTTGAAGCCGCTGAGAGAGACGCCCAGCCAGAAGTGCATCGGCGAGGAGAAGGGCCGCGTCATAATCATCGGGCCCGATGTCTACGGCTCAGTGGACCGCATGGGCCAATATGCGGAGACAATGCCGGGCCAGAGCGACCACCCCGAAGTCGTGCAAGTCCGGTTCGTGAAATCGGACAGCGACGCGGTGTCCCCGAGGGGCCTGTACGCTCTCAAATGCCTGTGTCGGGCGTTGAATCAGGAGCTGCAATGCGGGAACATTCTCACACCTGCGACGCCCTTCACGGATGATTAATGAGATCTCTCCACCAATACTCAGTACCTCGTAGCAATTTTCGCAAACAAGAAAAAAAATTGTACTCTTACTACGACTAGCCAATGAATAATTGTTTAACGCTGCATAATTAATGTGGGATCGACTTTGAAGATTAGTTTGATCCAAATCTTCTGGGCTCATTTGTGGCAGGTCGCTTTTTAGCCGTCACTTGCGCCCTTCCAGTTCACGAGAGCGTGGTCATGGATCTGGTGCGTCTCTGTGGTTCACGGCCTTCTGGCCTAACCTAACTAACACATAAACCCAGTGTCAAGTGTTCGAACAATGTCCGGGGAACAATTCTCCCTCAAGGATGCCGTGTGGAATTTGACGAATGAGCAAACGAAGGAACGCACCGCTCAGGCGTTCCTTCGGGTTTCGGATGATGGTGAGTCCCTGTATGATTATTTTCCTCTTCGTTCGCTAACGGTCACCCAGGCGTCCAGGCATTCAACAACAGAATTCGACCAGTACGTATGAGTTCAGGTTCCACGACGTTCTCCAAGATTGTAAACAAGTGGAATACTGCCCTGATTGGTCTAATGACCTATTACCGCGAGGCGGTCATCCACACCAACGAATTGCTCGATTCGTTGGTCAAGGCCGAGAACAAAATACAAACTCGTGTCAAGATCGGACTGAACAGTAAGATGCCGTCGCGTTTCCCGCCTGTCGTTTTCTACACTCCGAAGGTAAATAATTATTCATTTGAACCAGGTTCCATTCCTCATCATTGTTCAGGAATTGGGTGGTCTTGGAATGTTGTCCATGGGCCATGTCCTCATTCCCCAGAGCGATCTCAGATGGTCGAAGCAAACAGATGTCGCCGGTAAGCCGTTCCTCATCAAGATTGAAACGACCTTGATTTCTGTTCAGTCACCCACTTCCGTGCTGGAATGTCGCATGAGGAGGATCAACTTATTCCAAATCTCTATCGTTACCTGCAACCTTGGGAAGCTGAATTCTTGGACTCGGCTCGCGTCTGGTCTGAGTATTCCATGAAGCGAAAAGAGGCGAACGCGCAGAACAAACGGCTTACTCTCGAAGATCTTGAAGACAGCTGGGATCACGGCATTCCCCGAATCAACACACTCTTCCAAAAGGACCGCACGTACGTTTCCTTGCCGCATGTCTGCGTTCTTCTCCTTATTTGGATTGCAGATTGGCGTATGATCGCGGCTGGCGTGTTCGAACCGACTGGAAACAGTACCAGCTCCTCAAATAGTGCGTACTCGCTGCAATATTTGCGATTAACACTAAGTACAGTCTATAGCAACCCCTTCTGGTGGACATCGCAGCGACATGACGGGAAATTGTGGCACTTGAACAACTACCGTGTCGAAGGTATCCTCGAACATACCTTATTCAAAGGGACCTACTTCCCGACTTGGGAGGATGCGTGCTTGTATTCAATCCGTTTTTCTCTGGCTTATCGGTTATGTGTTAGGTTTGTTCTGGGAGAAGACGTCCGGCTTCGAAGAGTCCATGCGATACAAGAAACTGACCAATGCCCAGTGATCTGGTCTCAACCAGATTCCTAATCGGCGTTTCACTTTATGGTGGAGCCCAACTATCAATCGCGCCAATGTCTACGTCGGTTTCCAAGTACAACTCGATCTGACCGGTATTTTCATGTGAGTGATATGTAGTGATCTAACAACTGTGGACTAAAAATTCGCTCCACAGGCACGGTAAAATCCCGACCTTGAAGATCAGTTTGATCCAAATCTTCCGTGCTCATTTGTGGCAGAAAGGTATGTTTTGTTGTCGCTGTTTAGCTGTCACTCACGCCCGTCTAGTTCACGAGAGTGTGGTCATGGATCTGGTGCGTATCTGTGGTTCACGGTCTTCTGGCCTAACTAACTCATAAACAGTGTCAAGTGTTTGATCAAGAACTGGAGCCCCTTCAGATCGAGACAGTGCAGAAGGAGACCATCCACCCTCGAAAGAGTTACAAGATGAACTCATCGTGTGCCGACATCCTTCTTTTCTCTGCGTACAAGTGGAATATTTCCCGGCCATCGCTTGTAACCGATGTAAGTCGACAATCGTATTCCTTCCTTCCTTTCTCAATTATTTTGCGCAGGTCAAGGACGTGCTAGATGGCACAACCAGCAACAAGTTCTGGATTGATATTCAACTGCGATGGGGTGACTTCGACACTCACGACATCGAACGGTACACCCGTGCCAAGTTCTTGGATTATGTGCGTATAGTTCTCCTGCTTACTCTCGCAATCCTGACAAAGAAACCAGGTCTCTGATTCCATGAGCATTTATCCTTCGCCCACTGGCGTCATGATCGGCATGGATCTCGCTTACAACCTGTGGTCTGCGTACGGCAATTGGTTCCCTGGCATGAAACCACTCATTCAACAAGCCATGGCCAAGATCATGAAAGCTAACCCAGCTTGTCACGTCCTGCGAGAACGGATCCGGAAAGGGCTGCAACTGTACTCTTCTGAACCGACGGAGCCGTACCTGAACAGTCAGAACTACTCGGAGCTGTTCTCGAATCAAATTATTTGTGAGTGACGATGCTGCGTCGTATACCTATGTGCTGCCCAAGAACATTCTCCGTGCCTTCATCACTGCATCTGACCTTCGGACCCAAGTTGCCGCATTCCTGTACGGTGTTTCGCCGCCCGACAACAAGCAAGTGAAGGAAATCAAGGCGAGTCCCGCTTTCAATCTCATTTTCTTGGTGATTAATAGTTGCATAGGCTATTGCATGGGTACCCCAGCGGGGCAGCAACAACAGCGTCGAGCTTCCGGCGCAGTTGCCCAAGGACGACTTCTTGTTGAAGGACCTCGAGCCGCTCGGCTGGATCAAAACACAGGCGCTGGAGATCAATCATCTCTCTCCGACGGATGTGACGACGCAAGCCAAGTTGATGGCTGACCACCCAGAGTGGGGTTCGTCGTCGATTTGCCTCGCTGCGTCCTTCACGCCAGGCTCCGTCTCACTCTCCGCTCACTCGCTTTCGGTCGCTGGATTCGAATGGGGCCGCAAGAACCCGGACAATTCGGCAAGCCCGCCAGGGTTCAACCCAAATATGTCTGAGCGTGTGCAGCTGCTGCTGTCCGATCGCATTCTCGGAATGACATTGGTTCCCGAGGAGCGTGTGTGGAACTATGGGATTGGGCTCACCCAGCTCTGGGCGCCGAACCTGAGCTACTCCATGACGCTGGACACCCCACTATTGTTCTGGGCAGAGGAACATCGACCGGCTGCCTTCTTGACAGTGCGTTGTCTTTTTTTTCGCGAGGTGTTAGACTAATGAATGTATTCTTAGTTTGCGAACTTGGAGCAGGGAGACGACAGCGCGGACGTTGAAAATAGCTTTGCATAATTTTCCGATATTTCTAAATATATTCTTATGGTTAGAAGGGTATGTAGCCAGTGAACTTTATTGTTTTTCTTTCAAGGCTCGAGCAAGAGAGGTGAGCGGAACGTGCTCACGTGATCACAATGTGATCAGGGTTGAAGTGCCAACAACGGAACAATAACTTTTCTTTGTGTCGTTCTCGTTCTCCCTTTCTCAACACAGAATGACCCAAGCCAAGAACAAACCGAAGGAAAAGACTGGCCATGACACGACTAAGAAGGCCAAGACTAAGAAGAAAACCGAACCCCAGGGAGGACCTGCGGCCGATAGCCAGCAATTCGGCGCACTTACTCAGATGATTCTCGCGAACAAGGGTGATTCAGACCCAAGCCACTGACTTGGGACTGACGTTTTTTGTTGTAGAAAACGTCGAGGGCCTAGGTGGAACCAGCGCCACTGGTCGGCCCCAGAGAACAATCAGAAGCACGCTTGACCGATTAACTAGAAACAGCGAAGAGATCACGAACAATCCTCCTCCCAAAAAAGTCACCAATATGCCGGAGGACGAGCCCGAGAATGGGCAAGCACCCCAGGGAAAGAAGAAAAGGAAGATTCCATCGAACGAGGTTAGGATTTTCAGCCTTGAAACCCTATCTTTATCTTACTCTTGCCAGGGTCCGCTTCCACCTGATCCGCCTCTCAGGGGAAAGCCGTCGGCACATGAAGAAACTGACGCTGTAATATCCTCTCCTCTTCGTTTAGTTTGTGCTTAAACCGGACACAAGAGTGAACCCGATGAAATCCCTTTGAAGAAAAGGAAACTTCAGCGAGGCGATGACAAGCACGTTTGTGTCTTTTGCCTTTGTGCCGTATTCCCTCACAGCAACTCAGAAGTCTGGTTCTTCTCCTGTCCGCGAACAGGATATATCCAGCAAGGCGAGCTCCACTTTTGTTGATGTTTGACCTGATACTCACAATATAGCAGAGGTGTGGCTCTGTGTCCCCTGGTAGACGTCGAAGGTCTGGATCTCGTCCAAGGTCTGCGTCTCGTCGTGGACGGCCTGCGTCCCCTCGTGGACGGCCTGCGTCCCCTCGTGGACGGCCTGCGTCCCCTCGTGGACGGTCCATGTCCTCTCGTGCGAGATCTCGATCCCGACTCAGAAGCACGACCTCACAGTCCATGTTCGGCTCACCAATCAAGTCGCGTCCGATCAGCATCTTCGGGGCTAAGCAGCCCCAAGAGGATGTAAACATGAGTGTACGTATCAATATCTGCCCTGCGACTTTGCTTGTTGAACAGGAATACGCAGGACGCCAGCACGGGTAGTAGCTTTTATCTATCTGTTATATTCAACGATTGACTCTTCATAGATCGAGAGAATGACGAAGCCGCCGACTCAGATCAAGATGGGCAAGACCTCGAAGACGCCGATGATCAAGATTTTTCAGGTACGGTATGAAGAATATGCAACATTCTTGCACTCACAGCAGACCAGAGGTTCCCCATGTCAAGCCCGCCAGAAAGAAAAAAGTCTCTCTTCCGGAGTCCAGCGGTAGGCCAGCTTCTTCGCCTTTGAAAGGATCTCAAAATGTTCATACTAGACGAGGAGATGGAAGACAATCTTGAAGGTAGGTCGCTCATATTAAGTGAACTTGGACTGAGGCAATTCGAAGACGAAGGCGATAATCGTAAGCGTGATGGAGACAACGACCGCGGGCGCGGCGACAACGACCATGGGCGCGACAACGACAAGCCTGCCAGAAAGACAAAAGTCTTTCTTCCGGAGTCCAGCGGTAGGCCAGCTTCTTCACCTTTGAAAGGATCTCAGACTGTTCATACTAGACGAGGAGATACAAGACAATCTTGAAGGTAGGTCGCTCATATTAAGTGAACTTGGACTGAGGCAATTGAAAGACGAAGACGACAATCGCAAGCGTGATGGAGACAACGACCGCGGGCGCGGCGACAACGACCGCAGGGACAACGACCGCAGGCGCGGCGAGAAAGACGACCGCGGGCGCGGCGACAACGACCGCAGGCACGGCGAGAAAGACGACCGCGAGCGCGGCGACAACGGCCGTGGGCGCGGCGACAACGACCGGGGGCGCGGCGACAACGACCGGGGGCGCGGCGAGAAAGACGACCGCGGGCGCGGCGACAACGACCGGGGGTGCGGCGAGAAAGACGACCGGGGGCGCGGGGAGAAAGACGACCGTGGGCGCGGCGACAACGACCGCAGGCGCGGCGACAAAGACCGCCAGCGCGACAAAGACCACGGCACCGGCAGGAAGCAAGGAAGTGGTGGCGGAGGTCGAGTCAAGGCTGTTAAAGGTATACAGCTGTTTTGCTTTCGTCTCTTAAGCAGTAACTTAACTCTTTTGGTACGGCACGTAGGCGGCGGTGGGTCTCACAAAGGTAAGCACCATCTTCTTCAAAGAGCCCAGCTGAAGAAAATCATCAGGCTCAGACAAGGCTCAGTCGCAGTATCGAAGTGGTTAGTTGCTCTTTATTGTTCTGGTTCCAAAAAATTGACCGCAGTTTTGTCAGAACGCCAAACACAAGAAGGCAAAGTCGCCACCTCATCTACCCCACTATCTACTAACTGTTCTTCAGCTAAGCAGGGCTCTTTTGATGTCTTAGACAAGCATCGTTCTGGCAACAAGGCCAAGAAACTCCCGTCTGTCCACCGTCTGGCAGAGACCAAGAAGAAGCAGGAGGGCAAGGATTCGGGTGAAGACGATGAGGCGGACGAAGATAGCGATGGGGAAGGAGCTAACGCTTCAAAGGACAGGAAAAGGCGAACTGCTAGAGACGGCGGGCCAAGTGCTACCCAAGAAGGCTTTTACCCACCCGAGTGGTTGAAGATCATCGGTCGGGCCAAGGACTCTACGTTCGTGCACCTTCTTGACAAGGACCTCTTTCCTGACAAAGACACCTGCCTGAGGCATATCCGTGGGGAGCTTTGCGAGGAAATCATCTATCGGGAAAAAGAAATCAAAGAATTACGTCTCGAGGTTGTTCTTCCTCAAAGTAAGCATGTGTTCCATGCACCTCTTTCATCATTGAATGATTTTTGTTAGAGTACTGGGAAGATCACAGCGATGACATGGCCGAACTGGTAAGCACTTTTCTCTGTAGTTTTCTTTGCACCACAATAACGATGTTCTAGGTTTGGGCGTTCGTGTCAACCTTCCGAAGCAGGTGCTACAATTGCGCCCGCGACATCGTCACCGGAGTATACTCCGCTCAAATGTCGCTCGAGCTTGAAGAGGCCGACGACCCAGAACGCGGTTTTTCCCAAGATGAATATCGCCAAAAGTCTGAAGTAAAAGTTAAAGCACTCCTCAACAAATCGGCATTCATGCACGACTGCAAGTCAGATGTAATTACTTTCTTCTGGACATTTGTTTCAGAAACGCTCAAAAACTTCTCAGGGCACAAGAACCGACTTCGGTTCGCGTGGGATCTTGTTGCTCGGCGAGTTTATCCTGACCATGGGAAAACGCCCATTATGTGAGCTATACCCTGATACCTTTCGTGAATGGAGTACGCATTTCGTCGTGGCTCTCAGCATCTTAGTATTCAATATTTATCTTGTCTGTGAAGCTTTTCTGATGAATTTTGCAGCTTCGTTGTGCAATTACCGAGTACGAGACTGGGATCTATGCCAAGAAAGAATTCACCAAGAAGGCCAATCAACCGTACTACCTCAAGGGTCTCGTGCTCTGTGACAAGCTTCAGAATCTCCCTGTCCGTTGGGAACGTTCTCGAAAGCAGTGGAATACGTGGGCGAGGCAGATACGCTTGAGACACCCGACAACGAACGAAGTGCAACCGGCCAAAGACGACGAAATGGATTTGGCTGAAAGCGAGGAGGAGGCGGAGGTGGACGAGGCGAGGGTGGAGGTGAACGCGGCGGGGCCGGTCGGTTGAAAATGCTTCCTCACTTTTTTTAATCGAATATTTTTTCTGGATTTAATTGGAGCGACGATAAGCTATTTGTACCGCCAATAACCCACCTTTTTGGAAATTGCCTGGCAGTACCTGCCAACTACTTTAAGCTACAGGCCAACTACGGGCACTACACCAAAACTACAGGCCAACTACAGACGCTACACCAAAACTACAGGCCAACTACAGGCGCTACACAGAAACTACAGGCCAACTACAGGCGCTACACAGAAACTACACACCAACTACACGCCAACTACACGCCAACTACACGCGCTACGTAATGGCTGCCAAACTATGCATCACTACATAAGGGGTAACCTTCACTACAGACGCTATGCGAGCTACCGACACTATAGCCAACTACGTAGCGCTACGTAGCGGGCCCAGGTTTTGCTGATGAAGTTACTTGTAAGTAACTTAAGTAGCTTGTAAGTAACTTGCAAGTAACTTAAGTAACTTCAAGTTACATGTGTACTAGGTACCCCAGGATCTATTTCAGCTTTGTGAGGTTGTGCCAAGTGCCAATTCACGCTCTCGCGACTATAGCTTGACGAACTTGGCGGGATTTGATGCCATCTGATGGCATAAGTTACTTTGTCTGATCACATTGATCTAACTTGGCGGGGCAAATTACTTCCAAGTAACTTGAAGTAACTTGAAGTAGTTTGATTACTTGCCTTGATCTGCATTGAAATTTGAGGTAACCAGGCATCTAGAGCTCAATTGCAACACACTTGCTTCGGGTTACAGTTATGGCCGGCTAGTCAGGTGAAGAAATCCTTGGATAAGACCATGTAGACCAAATGTAGACGGGTAGGCAACGGACAAGTCTGTTCTGTCCCCGTCCCCGCATGAGGTCTAGATAAATTGCTAGGGGACGGGTCGGTTGTCACGGGCGACAGCACGGGTTAGTAATTGGACATTCCCGCTCTTAACCACCGGTAATGACCCCAAGTGCGACATATTTGTAGCCTAGGCCTATATTGGGGAGAAAAATTAACGCAATCCTGCCTGCTGTTGCTTCGAACTGCTGCTCTCGCACCACCCCTCTACATAGGAGTCCTTGTTGTGAAGCACCCCAGTGTCCCGTCCCGCACGGGGTGCTTGTGTTGCTGCAGCATTGCCGCCGACCGAACCGTAATGCGACAAGTGCCGAATGTTAGCTCTGGTGTGGTGCTAGTATTGTCCAACTCAAATGCCGCCAAGGGACTACGAGCCGAGACCGACAGCGCAAAACTCCGGAACAAAAGCTGTCAGACCAGCTGGAGATGATGAGATGTTATGTGGATGATGAATCAAGTTTTGGGATGGATTGGATATTTTCCATGGTGTTGTCTCGTGTTTTTTTGATTGGTCAGTGCATGTTGCTGGTGGGAATGTGTGGGTTTGCGCAACACCCAGTGGGAGTGTTGGAAAAGAACCGTCGCGTGCGGTGATTACCCTACCTACCTACCCACTATCTGTCTCACAGTTTTCCTCTTATATTCAGCCTGTATCCGCCTGTTGCCATGGTCTCTTGCATCTCTCGCGCCCGTGTAACCGCGCCTGAATACACTACCTCACTGTGCGACATCAACATTTACAATAATGATATCAATAGTTCTCCAATGAACCTTATAGTTATGTTTAAGTTATGTTTAATGGTATATGCCCAAGTTTGAAAGTAACTTAGAAGTGAAGGGGTTTACAATTGACGGAAGTAGAAGTGGAAGTAGATGTAGATAAGTTCACTAACTCTGATCTAAGTCTTGTTTACTGTTACCCGTATCTGTGTGTGACGAGTGCGTCAACTTCCCGTAGCCTACGCACGCTACAGACGCGGTACATCTACGCTGTATCCGGCCGTGAACGAAATCAAGTTGTATGAAGCTGGAAAACACATTCCCGCACGGCCTGGACTCAACCCAACTCAAATCAAGTCTATGGACCAAGACTTACCTTATTTTATATGCTCACGGGCTATGGCAGACACAAGGATGATATCGATACACCGTAACACTGTCACCGATGGTGCGGCATAGAGTGAAGAAATGAGTGTCATAGCGGAAAAAAAATGTAATTACCTAGGTTTCAATACTATTCAGATGCTGGGAAACATTCACTGTGGCCCTTGAATCGTCTGGTCAGAACCGTACAAGTTAGCTGTCAACAAGTTAGATTTGCCAAGCATGGGAAAAGTAAAGTAAAGTACCGTAAAGTTAGCCCCGCCAAATCGAACCGGCGATCAAAGTTCAAGTTAGCTGCCACAAGTTACTTTATACACTCTCGCGGAGAAGCCGGTGTGGCAGTTTCGGACACGTTGCTTGCCAAAGATGAAGCCTGAAAAAGATTAGTACATGTCGGCGCAAATCAAGATAGAACTTGCCAAAGGCACCAAAGTATCTGCGCCCTCGGTAGTGCTAGTAGCACCATTGGCAGGCAGTCGAGACCAGTGGGAGTCGTACTCCTCGTCATTGTCGTTATCATTGAAGTCTGGGTATCCTGCGAACCCTGAATATAGGAGTGAGCGGAGATAACGGAGAATGATTGATACATTTACCTGGCATTGTATACATCGAATTTTGAGAGAGGGCGGTACTGTAGGGAGCCAGGCCGGAGAACCCCGGGTAGGTTTGAGGAAGATTAGCTTGAGGGTAATTATTGGCGTGAGTCGGATTAGAATAATTTAAGGTATAGACGGTAGTCTGAGGCTGATTATTAGCGTGAGCCGAATTACGATAATTTTGTGCGTGAGGAGGAGATTCCAAGGGCACAGCAGACTGTCCATGACTGGAAGTATCCTGCACCTGCGGAGGCGCTGAAATATGTGGGACAACTGGAGGCTGCGTCGTTGTTGGCGGAAGAGTTGATGTGACCGTCTCCACCTGATTAGCACGACGGCGCTCAAGGCTGGTGGCCAATTTGGCTTGGTAGGCATCTTCCATTCAGGTTAGCGCCAGCAAAACTTGAGTGATTGAGAACGTACAATGCTGCTCAATGCTATCTGTTGGTCGACGATGCCTGAGACCACGGCCGGAGGCCACGTTATCTGGGTCCTCGTTATTGAGAGCAAAGTCTGCACTAGACATTTTGGGAAGAAATATAGAGACAGGGGAGTGAGTCTGATGTGTGGGCGAAAGGACAGAGAGGGACGGAGAGTGAAAATTTTGCTGATGCGGGCGCCACAAGTCGTTTCGACGACATATTCGGTCGCCAGGTGTGAAACACAAAATATTCTTACTTGACCATGAATCCGCCTCCTCCTCAATGCCAGTACTGCAAGACCACGTTCACCAATAGTAGTTTGGTCATCCGTCATCAAGCTCATTTCCCCCCGTGCAAAAAAGAACGGGATGAATTTATAAAAGCCAAGCTTCTTCGCCGTCGCCGCCGATCGGCATCACCAGAAGCTTCCACCACTGTACCAGACGCACCTCAACCCGACGCAGGGTTAGATCTCATGGATATTGACGCGCCGGTACAGGAGTTTGGGCCACCGGCAGATCCAGATGTGGAAATGCGCGACGTAGATGCGCAGGTACCGCGTATCATGGAGGTCCCGGACCAAGAGGACCGGTGTACGCCCGAAGACCAGTGGTACAGCCAGTCTTTCCCTGCCAGTAGAGGGGCCGGGAAACCATATGGGCCATCGAAGACGTTGTTTGAGAAAATTCGCGATGACCAGATATTGATGGGGTGCGAGATTCTTGGACCTTTCGCTGACGAGGAGGAGTGGGAGTTGGCGAAATGGCTTATCAAGAACGTTGGGCATAGCCAGACCGAGACTTTTCTGAAGCTCCCCATCGTAAGCACCGACAAAAGCTCGCAATTTGGGTTTGAGACTCACATATGAACGAGCAGATCACGGACCGCGTTAAACCCACCTTCAATAAAAAGAAGACCTTCCTACAAGATATCGACTCTCTACCAATAGGAGGGCGCTGGCGCTGTGAGCACATTTCGGTGGAGGGTGACATCGTCGACGAAAACGACAAGTTTAAGACCGAGGTCGCTGAGCTGTGGTTTCGCGATCCTGTTGAGTGCGTAAAGGAGTTGATTGGGAACCCGGCGTTCAAGCATGTCATCGATTACGCTCCGAGCAAGCTATACAACCACCCTTCGGGGGAGAAGGGCTCGGAGGTCATCAATGAGATGTCGTCGGCACGCTGGTGGTGGAAAATCCAGGTCAGTGCCTCTCTCTGATTTGACCACAGAATCGAGCGAGTGCTCACTACCGATGTAGGAGCGACTACCAGACGGCAGTACTACTGCACCGATTATTCTGTCTTCCGACAAGACGCGGCTATCCCAGTTCAGTGGGGACAAGTCCGCCTGGCCTGTGTATCTTACCATTGGGAACATCAACAAGGATACGAGGCGCAAGGCATCCGCGCACGCTACCATTCTTCTGGGCTACCTTCCTGTTCCAAAAATGGATTGCTACAGCGATGCTGCCCGCTCCATAGCCAAGTACCGTCTGTTCCACTACTGTATGGGCAGGATACTCCACTCCCTAGCAGAGGCTGGTGCCAACGGCGTCGACATGGCTTGCGTGGATGGAATGCTGCGCAAGGTTTATCCCATCTTGGCCGCGTACATCGCCGACTATCCCGAGCAATGCTTGGTTGCGTGCTGCATGGAAAACCAGTGTCCGGTGTGCAAGGTGCTCCTGACAGAGCGCGGGAACCACGTCCCATGTCTTAAGCGCGACATGGACGAAACCCTGGACTACATACATCGCTTCGAGAACGAGCACCACAACGCACAGTTTAAACGAGAGTTCGGCACGAAACTAGGGCTCCGCCCCGTCCCCCCATTCTGGGCTGGCCTCCCACATACCGACATTTTCGAGGCGTTCACACCCGATCTTTTGCACCAGCTGCATAAAGGTGTCTTTAAAGACCACCTTGTTTCGTGGTGTACGGCCGTCATCGAGGGCGGTGAGAAGGAGATTGATGCAAGATTCAAGTCAATGCCATCGCACCCCAAGGTGCGGCACTTCAAGAACGGTCTGTCGATGGTGTCACAGTGGACCGGTAGCGAGCATAAAGAGATGGAGAAGGTGTTTGCGTGTTTGATCGCCGGTCGCGCCGCGGACCCCGCTGTCATCCGCACAGCGCAGGCAGTGATTGATTTCATTTGCCTCGCGTCTCTGGAATCTCACACGGATCGCTCTCTTGACGCTCTTGGGGCCGCGCTCGACACATTCCACGCCAACAAGCAGATCTTTCTTGACCTCGGTGTTCGTGCGAAACAGGGTCATTTCAACATCCCTAAGCTTCATTCGATGGAACATTATGTTGCCATGGTCTGGCTATTCGGCAGCCTCGATGGCTACAATACGGAATCCCCGGAGCGCCTCCATATCGACTACGCGAAAGCCGGCTATCGCGCAAGCAACAAGAAGGACTACATCGCGCAAATGACCCTCTGGTTACAGCGGCAGGAAGCCGTTGATAGATTTACAGCTTATCTCGCCTGGTGTGAGGAGAGCCTTCATCTGAAGCCCCACACCACCATCGCCCCCCTTCCAGTTGTGGTCGCAGATATTGACAACTCTGAGCTTGTCCGTGTCTCCAAGCACATTGTCCTCCCGGTGACGACTCCTCTCATAAAAATTCACCACGGGTACTGAATCGCCAAAACTCACCCCCCGAGTCTACGCGGAATTTCGATATCCTTCCTCGAGGATCCTGCTGGCCAGAATGCTTGTGTTTTTCTGTCTGCCATTACAGCCTACCTCCGAAAACGCGGCTCCCACTACGTCCCGCAACTTTTCGACCGCTTCGATCTCTTCAAGCGGATCACCATCACTTTGCCCATAATTCCGGAGGCCAGCCCTCTTAAAACCAAAAATGTTGTGCGCGCCTCGCCTCCGGTCGTCGCGGTCCCAAACTCCCGCACCCCAGCGGAGCCAAGGCTGCAAGACTTTGCTCTTGTCCACACCGGTGAAGTCAATTCCCTCACAGAGGGAACTGCGCTTGCTGGACTACGTGTGGCGCAAGTCCGTGTGCTCTTCACCATGCCAACCTATTATCCTGCCCCCTTCAATACAGCCGGCCCGCTGGCGTACGTTGAGTGGTTCACCCCGTTCTCGCGCCCAGACCCAAACAGCGATCTCTATGTGCTGCGGCGTTCCACTCGACGGCACCAAGCATACGGTGAAATCATTGATATGGATCGGATTGCGCGGAATTGTTTCCTAGTACCTCGCAGCGAACAAGGCCTTACAGATCCTGCATGGACGACGGAAAACGCGACGGAGCTGTGCTCCGCATTTTACTTTAATCCTCATCTTGATACGCATACATTTTGTATGGTAAAACTTAATCAGACTGGTTGTATATACTTATTTTTACTTCTGCAATTCGCCTAGCCTCGAACTCTGCTAGTATGAAGTGAATGGCTAAGTACTTCACTAAGATGTGGACTTCAGTGTTTCGGAACTTTGAATCGATACGGTGAGGAGAGAAACTTGGCGGTAGCACGACAAGTAGACAGAAAGAATGCAATGGAAAATGACAATATACGGAAGCGAGATGAATGTGATGGACGGAATGTCTGCAACCTACGGAAGTGAGATGGATGTGATGGACGGAATGTCTGTGGTGTGTCTGTAGGAATGTGACCGTGTCTGTACTGGCCTGTATGCCTGCATTGGTCTGTGTCAGACATCGAAGTCTGACACAGACGGCCGTGTCTGTAACCGCCAGAACGCGATTCCTGATGAACCACCACATCCCATGTCAATCTTCTACATCAGCACCATTCCGTACGCTCGGTTCCCCATAGCGGACGGACACCTTCCACGCCAACGTCAAGTTTCTCAGTGATGGTACGGTGTGGACAGGCGCGGAGGGTAATGGTTGCGAACGACGTCGGTTCGTCATCGTGTGCATTTGCGGTCGATACATCACAGTTGAGCCACATTGATGCCGATTGATTCACAGAGGATTCGGGTATGGGTTTTTTTTGCCTCTCCGCTACTGACTCGTCCGTTCACAGGTCAATCCCCAGGCCCTTCCGTGGTATGTCCTACATTCTGAGTTCTGCACAAATCATTTCTTACAGCACAGTCCTTATTGTCCTGTACCGTAATGTAGTATTGTGAATCAACATTGGTTCGGGCGCGCTATATGATTCTCGAAGAAGGTGGGAAGAATTCGCCGTATTGGCCTTAAGCAAGGGGGACGACTGTAGGCAGTTATAAGCTCCAATAACTCGCCTAACACCTTATAGCCACTATAAGTTGCGTAAGTACTTATAACCGAGGATAGCGCCTTTCTGAACTCTATAGACCCCCAAAAAATCTTACAGACATATTCGGCCTTATAGGCAGCTATACCAGCTTATCTTCCAGAAACGGCTTTTGCGACATAGACCCTCTATTGTATTCGACTCCAAATGGGTTGATTATACGGAATGGTGTTCAGAATATATTACATATATGTAGTGCTTGTTGAATTGTAGTCTCGTATCCAGACGTTATAGGGCGTGCTCAGACCGAGCGGCGGTAATTCTGTACGGAGTTAAAAATGTTGAAATGCTGAAATGTAGTCGAGGCAGATTTTGATGAGAAAAAGATGGGGGAGCACAGCCCTATAACGTCTGGTGTACTTTGGTCGGTAAGGGTGCGCTCATGTCACGCTCGGCCCTTTTCGCCGTGTTGGCGTGACTTTCTGTGACTTTTCGTGTCAGACACGCTCTTGCTTCTTGACGCGCCCTTCCTCTCTCGGCTATCTCTTCCTCATCACATCTCATGCCAGCTGTCCAGTCGCGTCTCGATTCCCACCAGCGCAATGCCATCAAAGCCGCGGAAAATTTGCAGAAAGCGCGCGCTGAGGCTGCCAAGTCGCGTCAGTACTGGTCAGCTCCCACCCGCGCCAAAATCCGGACCGAATTCGTTGCCCGCAACAACGGCATGATCCCTCACGACTGGCTCTATCACTAATTCCCTCAGTTATACATGTTGTCCTTCCCAATATATCAGACCACTGGGATATGTTCTCGGAATGCTAGACAGCTTTTGGTGTGAAAATAGCCCAAAACCAGAAAATTCCAAATACATAATATTTTCATGGATTTCTTTAGATCGCTAATTGCATATGAATTATCTGAGTAGATCTATATAGTTTTCATGTGAATCGGTGAATAACTGACTGAGATATCAGGAATTCTTTGAAAACATCCCAAAACAGAGATTTTTAATCCGCGCCTTAGGTACTGCAATTAGCTGTAATGTAAAAAATCAAAGACCAAAACTATCACCAAGTGGCAAGACAAAATAGGATCAAATACTCGCAGCTTGACCTCCAGTGGCTCCAGTGGCGCCAGCGGCTGAAGCGGCCCGCGGGATAGAGCTCGGGACCTCGGGTGGCAATTGAAATGGTACACCTTAAACCGCGATCCTTTCGTCCAAGTGGATGAATTATATATACAGGGGTACTGGGAGCCAAGCGGCAGGATGTAAGCGCCGGATGAGGGGAGGAGAGGTAGGAGACAGGACGAGGTGGTGGTGGTTGTTGTGAAAGGACACATTTGATGGTTCATTGTTCCCCTGCCGTGTGATGGCCGCTCGCACGTGAGGTTCTCAATTAGGCAGGTGCGTGTGTTGGCCCAAATTCCCCACCAATCAAGGCCGAAATCCCCTTTAAGGTGGAAAAGCTGGACAAGCATTCAAAAAACTTACCACACCGTTCACCACATCCCACGGAACTAAATGGCAACAATGAGCGCCCAAAACTCTCACAATTGAGTGGGTGTCCCTTGACTCGAGGCTGGGTCATTATCTTTCCAATCATGCAAGGTTTTTTGCCCTCTTGGTTTTAGTTCCCTGCCGGACGAGTGGTAAATGTTCAAATTGAATGTGCTTCAATCAACTATTCAAATAAATTCGATTCAGACTTCTTAAGAATTCAAAAATTCAACTTGCACGTCAAAGAATTTTGGACTAAGACACCCTCCCAATCTTGTAGATATCTATTTTTAACTCACACCCATTCAGGTTCAACTCCACGAGAAATGAGACCCAGAGCGGAACCCACCATCGATTGCTTAAGTGTAAGCTGAGATTTTGGTGGGAATCCCTCGTTCAACTTGAGCTTGAGGCTCAGGGGTCATCCCACTGAAAACATAACATCTTTTTGCCTCTTTGGTTTTGGTCCCGCCAGCCCAATTCCATGCCGGATTATTTGATTCATGTGAATTGAAAGTTGAATGAAACCTACTCCAACCCGAAGGAAGGCAGGCAGCATGTCATTCATCATGGGTATTTTTACTAGTATGTTCAGGTTCGGCCCCCCAGAAATAAGACCCGGAGCGGAGTGGTTTTCCGCACCCACAATATGTAGTTCCTCCATGTACTTATGTTCTTATGGGAGGTCGCTCGTTCAGCTCGGGGCTGGGTCATTGGTCTGCGACAAAATAATTTTTTGTGCTCTGGTTTTCATCCACCTCCGCTGATCTCAATTCACGGCTGAATTATTCCCGTAACTACATGTTGGATGGATGTAGTTGAAGTTTCACTTCAACTCAGTGCCATTAATCCCACCTTATGTAACTAGATTCCATTTTAACTTGCGCATTATTCAGCTTCAGGTCATACCTAACACCAAGACTCAGAGTGGAGTGGTCTGCACCCACGGCGAATACGCTAAAAACTTGATACATTTTCAGTGGGTGTTCCTCGTTTGACTCGGGGCTGGGTCATTGGTCTGCAGTTGGTTTTCATCTCCCTCCACTGAGTGGCTGCCCGATTCCCCGCCAGATTATTGCATTTGTAAATTGAAACTTGAAACTTCACCTGGAAGGACCCGAGGGAGGGAACATGCCATTCATCTTGGGATTTTGACTCATATGTTCAGGTTGAGCGTGTGCCAGAGTAATACCCAGAGCGGAGTGGTTGGCACCCACACAGCGTAGCATTAGAGTCGCCTGGTTAAGCGGGTTCCCTCGTTCGACTCGGGGCTGGCTCATGTTCCTCCTTCTGTTTTAACTTTGGTTCCCAGCCGGAGAACGAGCACAAAAATGTTGAAATGAAATGTGGTCCAACCATTCAAGAATACAAATGAATTTAGCTCCCCAAGAAATAAGACCCACAGCGGAGCAGTTCGCACCCAAGAGTATGAAGTGGGTGTCCCTCGCTCGACTCGGGGCTAGGTCAATTATTTTGCACGCTTGTTTTGGGAGCGCTTTAATTTTGGGTTTGAATGCTCAAAATGCAGCTCAGCCGAGCTCTATACATATACACAGCGGAATGGTGTTGAATTGAATTTAAACCCAACCAAAGTTCAGCGTTCAACGTTAATATTCAACCTCAAGCCACGCGGGAGCCTGCCCTGCCCTGTAATATTATAATAATATATCCAGGTTCACCTTCTCCAGGAATGAGACCCAGAGCGGAGTGGCTCCCCGTACCCACAATCTGTGAATCCCTCTCCAATGCCAAAATATGATTAAGTGGGTGTCCCTCGTTCGGGGCTGGGTCATGATCATTCAAATTCCCTGGTCCTCATTTTCTTCTTTTTTTTTTATGGGCATCTATTATTTCAGGATCGAATTTCCAAAGTATTCAACTTCAAATGGGTTGATTACACGGAATAGTGTTCAGAATAGTACTCATTGAATTGAAATTGAAGCTGAAACTGAACCACATTTCAAGTTCAATTTCAAAGCAACCGGTCTAACTTACGCTTGGGGTGGGGGACATTGAACTGAAACCCCAATTCAGGCTTGCGCATATCCGGGTTTACTTTGTGCAAGGATAAGACCCAGATCGGAGTGGCCCGCACCTACAATCTGTACCAGACGCACACCGCCAAGAAGATTTATCGAGTGGGTGTCCCTTGTTCGACTCGGGGCTGGGTCATGATCATTAGCCTTAGTCCTCATTTTCATTTTCATTTGTTCTTTAGGGAGGGAGCAGAGCTGTTTGGTTCCTCCCAAAATGCACTACTCAGGGTGTTTACTTGACCAAATGGATGGATGGATGCGGTTTAACCCAAGGTAAGTGTGTGACCCCAAATGTGAACCAACCACGCTTCAATCAATCCAACTTGGGCAGGCTCATGATCATGAACCGGGTTCCTACAAGAATGGGATTTTAACTTTACACACGTACTTGCATTTATTAGCGCGCACCGGCCGCGCAGTATGGACCAGTATTAATAGTAGTACAAATATACTTGTATGCAATATTCACCCGACTCCACCCCGTCGAGGTTATACTTTTATAGTCATCCTTTTATCTTTTCAGTACTTATGTGTGCTTGCTTGCCAAACGTGCCGCATGCAATGCGGTCGCGCAGAGAGCCGGACAAGAAAGAATGCATGCCTGCGTTCGTGGACGCCAAGAAATTTAAAGCATGCATGCAATAACGTGAACGGATTCAATTCGGAAGGAGCCAGTGAAGTCACACCTGTTCAGGTTCAACTTGTCTAGAAATAAGTAAGACCCAGGGCAGAGCGGTCCGCACCCACAGAGTATGTGGACGACGCCAAAACAGTTATCATGTATTGGTCCCTCGTTCGACTCGAGGCTGGGTGTATTTTTCGAATCATACAAGGTTTTTTGCTCTCTTGATTTTACTTCCCTGCCGGACAAGCATTAAAATCTTGGAATGGAATGGAATTTCGTTCAGTTACATATTCAAATGAATGCGATTCAGACTCCTCAAGAATGCAACTTGAACTTTGAGAACTTGGACTCGGACACCCTCTCGATGTTGTATTCATGTAGAGGAGGTGATCCAATGTCCATTTTTGACTTGCGCATAGTGAGCCTCAGCTCCCCAAGGAATAAGAGGAATAAGCCGCAGAGCGGAGTGGTCCGCGCGCACCATCTGTGATAGGAAAGTCAAGCTGAATCAAGTGGGTGTCTGTCCCCCGTTCGACTCAGGGCTGGGTCATAAAGTTGTTTCTCAATCCTTCTTTTTCTCTGACTTTCAATTTCCTTTGCTCCCTCCAGCGGGTGAGCATAGTACGGAAATGTCGAGATGATTTCAGACGAACACAATTGGCTACATAATCGGTTCAAAATTTCAATCACGCCAAAAGTGTCTTTCCAACTGCTAGATCACACTGAGATCTAAGACCTCCATTTTGACTTGCCCACATCCAGGTTCAACTCATTGAAAAATAGGACCCAGAGCGGAGTGGTCCGCACCCACGATGCGTTCAGCTTGTAGAGAGAATCATTAGGTGGAGGTGCCTCGTTCGACTCGGCGTTCGACTCGGGGTTGGGTCATCATTTCGCCCCATCTTTTTTTTTTTTTTTCGTTTTTCCTATATTTCTCAATTCTTTTGGGGCGGGTTGGTTCCAAACAATAGTGTTTGACTCCTAAGTACAGATGCGGTTGATTAATTGAATCCACTAATTGCAAGTTAGGTATATATATGTAGCTCAAAAATTCCATTCTTTTCCGCATCAACTCCGGGAGGCTCAGGCGCCGGAACAAGATGTATGTATGGAATTCCAATGCATTTAGATTTAGACTTGGAGCGCACCGGAATATATAAATAAGTAAGTACACCCGACTCCACCCGAGCTCATACATACTTTTATCGTTATCCTTCACTCGAACAAACTTGAATTTGCCAAGCATGCACTCCGCCGCGGGTTTTATTTTGTTTCGGAAGTTGATAATGGAGTAATGATAATGATAATGATAAACGCAACGCTGCTCGGACGACGGAATGGAAGTAAGTAGAGTTAGGATTAGGCTTGGCGATGGGGGGGGGGGCAGGGAGAAGTTGACGATGACGAGGACGGGCTTGGCGAGTAAGTAAGCAGTAAGTAGATTCAGACGTTGGAAGTCAGAAGCGCCGCGGGAAGGAAGGGAGGCAGAAATTAATATTGAGGCGCCGCGGAGGTTATATTAATTTTCGTGTGCACCTTCAAGTAAATTGTAAGCTGATATTAGACTGTGCGTGTTTGGTTGTTTGCGTGGGACGTGGCGCGAATAGACACAGATTCGGCGGCCCACGAGGAAGGCTGAGGATTATTTAATTGATTACTGATCAGCGGGATGAACTACTTGGCTCTTGGCTGGAAGAAAAGAAGGTTGGCTGCCGAACAGCGTTTTCGGGATGTGGTGGATGATGATCGTGGGTTTGAATAGTAAGTAATACGACTCGTCGTGTTCATTGGATTAGGAGGCGATGTGGGAGCTGGTGAAGAAAATCGATTTTGAACGCGACGCGACGCGACGTCGCACGCATTCGCCGTGATCCGGCGGATCATTTTTCACGGCGTGACCGCGTCTGTGGCGGGGTGGTGCACGGGCTGCCAAAAGCGTCAGTTCGAGGCACAGCGCGGACAGCGGCTCCGAGGTGTCGTACAAGTCCACCGGCGAGCGGAAGGATAAGGATAACGACAAGGGCAGTAAAGGCGGAGGGAGTGTAAGAAGTGCCGGAGGCGACTCGGCGGCGAGGGGCCTGTCGAAGAAGTACGGCGTGTGTGCGAAGGTCGCGATTGGGAAGGGCGCGACGAGCGTGGTGCGCCTGGCGCACAAATGCGATCGCACGGAGGGGGACAAGATGTACGCGGTCAAGGTGGGTCTCGTCCTTTTGCTTCTTTCGCTATATTTCTGTACGTTCCTTCGTCGGACGCCTTCCACGGTTTTTTCTCTTCTTTGCTTTTGTAGGGAAAGAGGCGTATTTGCCGTCCCTTCCTGTTTCTCGTATTCTCCTCTCCACTCGTACTCGTACTTGTATTGACGCAATGCAGGAATTCCGCAAACGTCGCAAAACTGAGACAGAAAAAGATTACGTCAAGGAGCTCATCGCCGAGTTTGTATTTCCTCCACATTGCACCACGTCAACATCGTCGAAACCATCGACCTCGTCCAGGACGAGGCCGGGCGGTGGTGTGAGGTCATGGAGGTGTGTGTTTTGCTGCTGCTCCTGCTACTACGACTGCTACTGCCACTGTCGGGGCTTTTTCGTTCTTTCGTTCTTTTTTCCTTTTTATTTTGGGATGGGTTTTGGGTCTGAGTTCAGGAGTGCTTGAGGATTCTGATCTTGGCGGGTCCTGGAGTGGGAGATTCCGTCTCGGATTCGTGCGTGCTTGCGCCCTTCCGTGCGCCCTTCCCCGCGTCCGTCTTGGTTCTGGGATTCAGTCGGTCTTGGGACAGAGTCCGTTTGTTTCCCGCTCGGTCGGTCAACGGGGGTTTTGCGTTTCGGGATGGAATGGGGCGGAATTGAATGGGTCGGTCTTGGGATTCGTGCGGCTTTCCGTGCACTCGGTTGGAGTCCGTTTATTTATCGGCCGGTATTTGGGCGGTCGACGCGGATGGATGGATGCTGGGTAGGATGGATTGTGGCGTGCGTGCGTGCGGGGAGGACGGGGCGCGCGGATGATGGCATCGTTTGGGACGTCTGTGGGTAGGACGCGTCTGTCCGTCCGTGCGTCTGTGCAGGACGGCGGTAGCGGTGGGGATGGGGATGAAGATGGGGATGCGCGACACGCTCTTTATTCGTCATCCGGGTCTCCTCAGCTCAGCTCCATAGGCCTTCCTGCGTCCCTGCGCGGCGTGTTTTCTTTCTTTCTTCCGCTTTCGGACTTGACGTCTTTTCTTTTCTTTTCGTTTCGATTCCCTTCCCTTCCCGCTGGTTAACCCTTTTTTCTTTCTTTACGCTCGCTCCAGTTCTGCCCCGGCGGCGACGTCTACGCAGCGATCAAGAAGGGCGGCGTGTCCCCCAGCGAGGCCGAGTACTGCTTCAAGCAGATCAGCGGGGTTGGGTGCGTTGATTTTTGTTGCTTTGCTTTCTTCCTTCATTTCTTTCTTTCTTTTGGCGTCGCTTTGCTTTCCCTTTTGCTTCGAGTTTTCTTTTGTCATTCCCTTTCCCTTTCCTTTCAGTTTGGTCTTTTGTCGACCGTGTGTGCCTTTGGAGTCGGAGTCGGAGTCGAGTGCGGAATGTGGGCGGTGGAGAGGAGGGTGTGGAGGTTTTGCGATTGCGAGGGAGAGCTGCGGAATCTGGCTGTGACCGACTCTCGCGACTGCGCTTGCTAGGGAGAGCGCGTGACTCCGCTTGGTAGAGAAACGCGCAACCCCACCTGCGAGGCGAAGCACGACTGCGCGTGTTTTCTTTTTGTATTTTGGAGTGCGTTGTTCCCGCTCGGGATGTGTTTGGTTTTGGAGCACATGGAGGGCAGGAGCACCAGCGCTGTAGCTGTAGACCGGTCGATAAATTCGACAGAACGAACAGGTACAATGTGATACGAGATACTGGCCGGTTCAATTGTTGAATGCATCTTCGAATCGGTTTCAAGTTGCAAGTCAGAGTTAAGGGGACTGTCAAATAGGCTGACTCGAGTAAGCGTTGTTCTTTTGATGTCTTTAAGCATTCCCTTCATTGAATTTAAAGACGGAACATCCGTCACCGGGCACGGAACGGAGTCATGTTTTGCAGTGATGGACCTGGAGGGTTGGTTCGAAATGGTTGCAATATAATTTTTTCCACTCATACGTCCCAGATATCCGGCCCGTCTCGTGTGCTGATATTTCTCCGTGCCCATTGCAGAAGAATGAGTCCCAGGATCCTTTCCTATGGGTAAGCACATTTTTTCCCCCGGCGAAGGTGCCATGTTTCTATATATCTGAACGATGGCTTTGGTTCACGGTTTACTCGAGAATATAGACAAAGAAGGGTATATGATTTACGTCTAAACTTCAGCTGGTCCAAAAGAAGGAGCGCCTTAGGTTTGCACCCCAGTTTCCCAGTTAACATCCTCCTCACCCGTCTCTCTTCCAGCTTCCGCCTTGGTCGCAAAACTTTGGGACGGCTGAAACCGATGACTTTTGATGAGCTCGACGATGTGATCGAGCACAATATCTGGCTTCAGCGCAAATGTCGGTCTGACAAACTGGCGGAGGTCTTCATGAATGGTTTTGCTGTGCTCATCCGTCGCGTACGCCGTGAATGCGAGTTCAACAAGGTGTTTTGTGAGAGGAACAGTGGCGACCATAGCGCCGCCTTTGGATACTGCTTCGGCGCGGGCGCGGGTCAGCCAAAATAGACTTTGCATCACGATAGTGAGATCGACGATATATCCCATCAGACCTCGGAGGACTTGAGGTCTGCCAGAGTATTTAGTTGTATCTGGTGGGAAGGTGATGTGCGTTGTGTTCCATACGTAGTCAAATATACTTTGTAAACCCAGGCAGCGAAAATAAGACCCGCAGCGATGGGCACTGCGAAAGGCGCGGCGGGTGGTATCACACCTAATTCCGAGGATAATGAGATACCTCTATCTGAAAGAGCGCCGAGACGTACCTGAAATGATACCCGCCACGGCCGCTGTTCCACCGAGGGTGCTGTCCAGGCAAAGTCAGGTGTCGGTGCCCTCTATTGATGAGGCTTACATTTTCGGCAAGCGGCTGGAGTCGTCCTCGAGTAAATCCTCTTGGAGGCTGGTCATCTTCTTCTTGAACAGATTACTTTTGAGAAGCTGCTGGATGTCAAGCATCATGCTAAATTACAACCATAAAACTCACACCATCAGGGTCGTGGAACCCCCAGCAACTAATGAACAGTCAGGACGGGACACGCATCCAGAGTTGAAACTCACGAGATTATATCCTTGAGCACCACATCAAGCCATTTTGCCAAAGAATAACCGGGGAGATTCAGACTTGTGGATAGCCCCCGCCAATATTCTATGATACTAAGCTAGAGAGGACAGACCTAAGGGAGGACATGCACCCACTCTTCTTACCAATCCTAGGGGTCTAATGTCATCAATATGCGAGGCGCAAAGATGGGTGTATACCCACTGGATGGAAGTTTCGATTTTGAGGTCGACATTTGGACACTGGGAGGAAGCCCAAATAAAAGAGATCGCCCCTTTCACCTCCTTCTCCGTAAGATTTACAAGCAGGTCCAGTGTGTCTTTGAAGCCCGATTTCACTGCCAAGTAGGGATTATTTTGGGTGATTCCACTGTAAATGAATGAAACCATCGATTACCGGAGACCTCTACACACGGAATGCTCTTGGATAAGGTTGACAGAGCGGCGGCATAGTCTGTACAGAATGTCTCCTTGGCTTTGCTCCGCGCAATTGTGTTTTGGTCCTCAGTCTTGGGAAGTTTCCGTTTGATTTTGAGCACAGGCTTGTCAAATTTGGTGAATACGACGATGATAGGAGCTGAAAGATCTCAGGGAGCGGTCGGCATACAACAGAGTTGCAATACTTTCTAGATCGGTGGAGTGGAGGATTTTTTCCTCGGCTATCTCGAACAGACTCCCGCCATAGACGGGAATTTCGATGCAAAGCCTAAAAGCGGAGTAAAAGGTGATGATGATACCAGACAGGTACTCCTACCATATAATGTGCAGCCTTTCCTCCAATTTTGGCCGTCCGCTCCGGTCTTTGATGAATTTGAGGACTGTCTCAAAATTCTGACCATCACCATGGGAAAAACCCTGTGAGTCGTGAAGTACAAGCCGATCATTGTTGGGCAGAACAAATTCTCGGTTGATGTCCTTCACAATTCCGGCTTGGAGGCCATGTTCTTCGTCCTGCGCGCAGCGATTGATTTCTGGGATCCTCCTCAGGCTATTGTAAACGCACCACGACTCCGCTACCGAACACGGCATTGATCAATGCAGACTTGCCGACACCTGACTGTTTTTGGGATCAATCTAGGGCCAGCCAAGGTGCCATCCACATACTCGTCCAACTAAGAGGATACGAAATCTGGGGATTTATTTCATGTCTCGCCGCGGCAGCATAACAGATTGCGTACTTTGGACAAGACTCAATGATCCTATCGAACGTGGACTTGAGCTCCTCGTTGAAATTGAGGCTACGGAGTTGGGCTTCCAAGGAGTCGGACATGGGCAGATAGATATGGCTGAGCCTCGCTGAGTCTCCAGGTCCCCTTTAGGTCGCCTCGCGGTAACACGTGTAACCCACGAGCCAGGAGATGATGTATCTTTACGACGTCGTCTGATTCTTCTCTTTTAGATGTCACGGGGCTGGCTCCGAGGACCGAGACGGCCGAAGAAGCTAAGATCGAGAGCAAGAACAGGGAGAAAATCACTCAACGAACCAGTACATGAACAAGGCTGTGCGTAAGGTAATAACCAATATGGTAAGTCACGGTGTCATCAACAGAACAATATTTAAACAGCGATGTTGGAATGGCAATCGAAACACCTGCGCACCGCCGAACAGCTGTACGAGCGCTTGTGTGGAGTCACACTTCTGCGACAGCATACACCTTTCTACAGCTTTATCTACAACTCTTACTCACCCCGACTCATCCATCTTGCACCTGCTGTTTCCTGTGCACTGCTTATCCCTTTTCATACCTATCCCCTTCTGTGTTAAATAGCTGTTCTTTTTGTATAAGTACCATTGTTATTTTATCGAGACCTCTGCGGTTTTGCAGAGGGTCACTGTACATTGGGCTGATTTCCAACAAGCTACGATGTGAAAGTCATGTACATTTGATCTGCCACCTTACATTAGAAAGAGGAAAGTATCTTTCTCATGTTTCTGAGCTGCGTCGGCCTGGACTGGCAAGCGCTTACTGAAGCACATGGTTCAATGTAGCCAGGCCGTTCAAGGTTCCCTTATGCCCACACCTCACATCCTCGGATGTAGTATAACTGTTGGAATGGAAGCATTCGCAGTTGACATGAAATCTATCAAGGATTTCATTGGGCACCGGCGATTCGGAGCTGTGTGAGTCTGTTATTTTGGGCATGACAGTATAAGAACACGGTCTTTTGCATCGCGATCATTGTCATCTTCACCTCCATGTCTCACACAATTGAAGAAATCAAGGCGCGGTGTCCTCGCTTTCGAATCCTAGTCATCGGCCGACGGAATGCCGGCAAGACCACAATTCTCAAGAAAATGTGCGATTCCGAAGGGAGCGACTTGAGAATCGTTGATGGAAATGGGAAGGAGGTGAGTGTTCAAACCCTTCCTGCATCATGTCGGAACTCGATTGTCATTTCTAGGTGGATGCGTGCATCCTGGAACCAGATCGCCAGGTGCTGTGTCTAGCAGTTCCTTGACTTTCTCGCTAAGAACTAACCATAGCGTGGAATGAGCGATATCGAGAACGAGATAACCTTCGGGAGCAACCCCTTGTTCGTGTTCCATGACTCACGGGGAATTGAAGCTGGTGCTGAACATGACGAAAATTCGCCGCTTTGCACCGATTCTCTGTGGAAATTTCTTGACAAACACTCGAAGGCATTGAGGATCCGAGACCAGATACACGCTGTGTGGTACGTATCATTGTTCTCGAGGCATCAAGACTCAGGTCAAATTAGGATGTGCATCCCGATGGACAACCAAAGAGCCCCAAGTTCAGAATTTGAACTCGCATTTTTCAATGCGAGAGCCTCCCCAGGTATGTCAGAGAATCACAATCGGGCCCACCTGATGCCGCATAGTCCCTGTCATTGCCGTCTTCACCAAGTTTGAGGCACTCATTGATGAAGCATATAATGACCTACTCGAGGACAATTCAAGTGATACCGAGAAAGAGAAGAACGCCTCCCGTGATGCTCAGTCAAAATTTGACAAGACTGTGCGAAAAGCTGTTGAAAATACCAATCACCCGCCCGATCAGTATGTTCAGCTTCAATGTCAACAATCTTTTCTTGCATGTAGAAATTTCAGAGTCACTGATGGCGCGCCCCCAGACTTGAACGAGGAAAGCACCGGGTGTGCAGGTCTCACCGAGGCAACATATGCGGTGATCCAGGATGAAACCCTTTCCGACTTGTTTGCAATGGCGCAACAAAGTTCTTTTCAGGTTGGATGCGAAAAGATCATGGAATTAATAATGTAAGCACCGTGACCTGCAGCAGCGTGAAGATTGTGTAGACTGAAATGTGGAAGTCGGGAGCAGGAACAGTGGATCCAACGGGTGCGGGCAAACAAAAACAAAATACTGGATATTGTAATTCAGTACATCGGGAAGCTCATGCCATATTGGAGACCTTATGTGAGTTTTATTCTAGCCCATTATATTCAGTATGGTATGTTAGTTGCTAACGTGTGAAATTCACAGTCTGTAGGAGTTGGCTGCACTATGCTACCTTGTACCCACTGACACCCCCGTGTTCGGCCATGCACAGGACGTGAGTGCTCCCTCTGCTTGGCTGCACTGCGACGTTCGCTGACACCCCCGTGTTCCCCCGTGCACAGTGGGTGAGTGCTCCCTCTGCTTGGCTGCACTGCGACGGTCGCTGACACCCCCGTGTTCCACCGTGCGCAGGACGTGAGTGCTCCCTCTGCTTGGCTGCACTGCGACGGTCGCTGACACCCCCGTGTTCCACCGTGCGCAGGACGTGAGTGCTCCCTCTGTTTGGCTGCACTGCGACGGTCGCTGACACCCCCGTGTTCCACCGTGCGCAGGACGTGAGTGCTCCCTCTGTTTGGCTGCACTGCGACGGTCGCTGACACCCCCGTGTTCCACCGTGCGCAGCGGGTGAGTGCTCCCTCTGTTTGGCTGCACTGCGACGGTCGCTGACACCCCTGTGTTCCACCGTGCGCAGCGGGTGAGTGCTCCCTCTGTTTGGCTGCACTGCGACGGTCGCTGACACCCCCGTGTTCCACCGTGCGCAGAACGTGAGTGCTCCCTCTGTTTGGCTGCACTGCGACGGTCGCTGACACCCCCGTGTTCCACCGTGCACAGGACGTGAGTGCTCCCTCTGTTTGGCTGCACTGCGACGGTCGCTGACACCCCCGTGTTCCACCGTGCGCAGGACGTGAGTGCTCCCTCTGTTTGGCTGCACTGCGACGGTCGCTGACACCCCCGTGTTCCACCGTGCGCAGGACGTGAGTGCTCCCTCTGTTTGGCTGCACTGCGACGGTCGCTGACACCCCCGTGTTCCACCGTGCGCAGGACGTGAGTGCTCCCTCTGTTTGGCTGCACTGCGACGTTCGCTGACACCCCCGTGTTCCACCGTGCGCAGGACGTGAGTGCTCCCTCTGTTTGGCTGCACTCCGACGGTCGCTGACACCCCCGTGTTCCACTGTGCGCAGGACGTGAGTGCTCCCTCTGTTTGGCTGCACTGCAACGGTCGCTGACACCCCTGTGTTCCACCGTGCGCAGTGGGTGAGTGCTCCCTCTGTTTGGCTGCACTGCAACGGTCGCTGACACCCCTGTGTTCCACCGTGCGCAGTGGGTGAGTGCTCCCTCTGTTTGGCTGCACTGCAACGGTCGCTGACACCCCCGTGTTCCACCGTGCGCAGTGGGTGAGTGCTCCCTCTGTTTGGCTGCACTGCGACGTTCGCTGACACCCCCGTGTTCCACCGTGCGCAGTGTGTGAGTGCTCCCTCTGTTTGGCTGCACTGCGATGTTCGCTGACACCCCCGTGTTCCACCGTGCGCAGGATGTGAGTGCTCCCTCTGTTTGGCTGCACTGCGACGGTCGCTGACACCCCCGTGTTCCACCGTGCGCAGTGTGTGAGTGCTCCCTCTGTTTGGCTGCACTGCGACGTTCGCTGACACCCCCGTGTTCCACCGTGCGCAGGCCGTGAGTGCTCCCTCTGATTGGCTGCACTGCGACGGTCGCTGACACCCCCGTGTTCCACCGTGCGCAGAACGTGAGTGCTCCCTCTGTTTGGCTGCACTGCGACGGTCGCTGACACCCCCGTGTTCCACCGTGCGCAGCGGGTGAGTGCTCCCTCTGTTTGGCTGCACTGCGACGGTCTCTGACACCCCCGTGTTCCACCGTGCGCAGCGGGTGAGTGCTCCCTCTGTTTGGCTGCACTGCGACGGTCTCTGACACCCCCGTGTTCCACCGTGCGCAGTATGTGAGTGCTCCCTCTGTTTGGCTGCACTGCGACGGTCGCTGACACCCCCGTGTTCCACCGTGCGCAGAGGGTGAGTGCTCCCTCTGTTCGGCTGGACTGCGACGGTCGCTGACACCCCCGTGTTCCACCGTGCGCAGCGGGTGAGTGCTCCCTCTGTTCAGCTGCACTGCGACGGTCTCTGACACCCCCGTTTTCCACCGTGCGCAGCGGGTGAGTGCTCCCTCTGTTCGGCTGCACTGCGACGGTCTCTGACACCCCCGTTTTTGGGCGTGCGCAGGACGTGAGTGCTCCCTCTATTCGGCTGCACTGCGACGGTCTCTGACACCCCCGTTTTCGGGCGTGCGCAGGAGGTGAGTGCTCCCTCTGGTTGGCTGCACTGCGACGTTCGCTGACACCCCCGTGTTCTGTCGTGCACAGCACGTGAGTGCTCTCTCTGTGGCCTCCAGACTGACCTTCATTGAGATTCCTACTGTCTATCCCCAGCCACTCAAAGTGCGAGATCAACTGTCGGCATTCATAGACTCCACAGTAATTCTCGGCCCGTCCACCTTTACACCACTTCTGATCCATACTCTTAGTTTCCAGGATGGAATGGCATCATCATTGACATCCCCCTTTGTCTTTCTATCGCCATCGGCACGTCTCCTCTCTCAATGCTGTTGCCCCTCCTGACTAAACAGACTTTCTAGCCACCTGTATTGTTTTTGTATCGACTGCGAAAAGATCAAAGCAACCTATCACTCTTGTTGAACCCACCATCCACTTGCTCCAGAAGAGGCTGAACTTTGGCCCAACCATTACCAGATTTGTTCGAACCACCTGGTCTGAATTTCCCAAAGAGATTGATCGTGCCAAGCTTATTCATCACTTGGTTCATATTGTGATGGAGAATGTTGATAGTTTACACAGTATGTAGTCTCTCCTATGAGCCAACTTTCCAACCACTATCTTTGTTTGTTCAATATGGACATATCTGATCCACTCAGCTACGTGAATGATTAACCATCGGCAAACAGTGGGTGGCCCGATAGGCTGAGATAGATTAATTTTTGTGATTGATGTTCATGGAGGGAGCGAACATTCCCTGAACTAGGCCCATCTTGTGTGCTGATATTCCTTCGGGTTCATTCCAGAAGAATGAGTCCCTAGATGCAGGTGTCATGTTTCTATATATAAATGATGGCTTTGGTTCCCGATTTACTCGAGAATATAGACAAAGAAGGGTAAGTGATTTTGCATCCAAAATGCGGCTGGTCCACAAGGAGCGCCTTAAGCTTGCACCCCAGTTTCCCAGTTGACATCCTCCCCACCCGTCTCTCTTCCAGCTTCCACCTTGGTTGCAAAACCTTGGGATGGCTGAAACTGATGACTCTTGATGAGCTCGACGATGTGATTGAACACAATATCTTGCTTCAGTGCAAATGTTGGTTTGACAAATTGGCGGAGGTCTTCATGGATAGTTTGCTGGGCTCATCTGTTGTGTACACCGTGAATGGGAGTTCAATAAGGTGTTTTGTGAGAGGAGCAGTGGCGACCATGGCACCGGTACCGTAGCAGAGTTCTGATTTAAACCATGTCGTGTCCTACAAGACCCCTTGGTTTAAACCAGTTTGAACCATCATGGTTTAAACCAGTTTGAACCATCATGGTTCAAACTGTGACTCTTTCTCCTATAGAACTTGCCTCTAACTGCGGTTTGAACCCAGTTGGAACCACAATGGTTTCAACCAGTTCGAGCCATCACGGTTTAAACCGGTTCAAACCACGATGGTTTCACCCTGTTCAAACCATCTGATGTTGAAACTTTTTGTTTTGTTGAGACATGAAAACAAACATTGCTATGCTCAATTATTTTCTGCTACTCTGGCATTCTAGTCAATCCTTATGGTGGCCTAAGTGAACTTTTAATTGGCCACAAGAGAAAAAGGGGGTTTCAGACTTATCACCTGAAAGATAGGTGATTAGATGAGTTCCCTGCAAAAGAGATAGGATTAATCACAGCATTTAACTTGAGGGGAAGTCAGGAATTCCTTCAAGATAGATATAGATGTCCACGACAAGACATAGATGTGCCCACAAGATAACAATCTGGGCAAGTTACAAAGCAGAACAATTATTAAACTGAGCCCAAGTAAGCTGCAGAAGGTGCAATAGTGGGTGACTTCCCGTAAGGATAGATGGTATTTCTTGAGTATTTGAGGGGTGCCAGTGATGCCGTCAAACAAGGTTTACCTGCAACATCTATTCATTGGTAGTTCCCGCAAGAGTATTTGAGAATAAATAATACCTTTCCTCCCACTGGAGGTGCATGCAAGTTGGAAGCACAGATATGTGCACCACAACTGGGTCCATGCACATTGCATCCCGCTGTGTGCCTGTGTGCATCTCAGCAGATGGGCATGTTGGAATGACTGGAATCAAGAACAGCAGAGAAATTTTGAGCCTCAGCTTTTGTTCCAGATGGCAAAGGCGCCGTCCAAGTGCCGTCACCGCCGTTCGTCGTTGGCTTGCAATCCTGGCAGAGTGTTACTTCCATCGCAGCAGAGCGGACCGTAGTGGAGAAGTGACTGAATGCGGACAAATCTGTTTATTCAAGTGTAATAAAATCTGGAGAGGGGGGGGGTACCCCTCTCCAGATTCGAAGTAGATTAACATTTATAACGATGCCGTAATGAGATCCAAGGACGATGGGGTCCTGACAGCTGTCCCGGCATCGCAGCAAAAAACTCAAAAAATACTATCTACTCTTATGGGTAGTCACCCAGTGTGCTGATGGCACTGGTTGAAGTATTCAAGTTTTTGACCTCAAAAACTGATGAGAAACTAAGAAAGTTTTTTAACAGTTTTTCAGGCAGAAATGGGGCAAAGCGATTTTGCCGCAGCAGTGCCGCAACAGTGCCGCTGCCGCATGCTGCGGAAATTTTAGCGGCAGTCTGCGGCATTCAAGCTTGCGGCACAGGTTGAACTGTGTCGCAACACCGTGGCCTGTCGATTTGTAGCACGTCAGCATGTGTTATAATACTCAATACATCATTTGCTGTTGAGCTCAGGTTCAATAAGGTACTGTGCGCCACATCAAGACTTAGAATTTATGACAATGCAGCGGCAGTTTGCAGCAGTCAGCGGCAATCTAGCGGCAACCAAACATATACAAACATTCCGCTGCGGCACTTTCACCGCGGCAATTTACACTTTGCAGCAGCAGTCATGCCGCATGCAGCGGCACTCGTGCTTATGCTGCGGCAATTCTGAACTTGTTTTCGGCAGTCAACAGCAGCAATGTGACATTGCAGCGGCAGTCCAGCGGCACTTGGCAGGTTCAATGTTCTTGAACTATTGAGCCTGCGCCGGGCGGCGCTTCAACTTCCTGTACAAAAACCTCAAGCACATTTTGGTTTGAATTTTGCCGTGTTCATTCCCTTATCTTTTTCGAGTTTCCCGACAAGACTGCGCAATATGGCTCGACCATTGAGAACGAAACTACGTTTCATGACTCCTTGCATGAATCCCTTTTGGGCAACTTGGTCACCTGAAAAGGATTCCTACTGGCGTCTTGGCTCCTAAACATTTCTTCTCCTCAATACAACATCAAGATGTTCTATCAAATCCGTTCAACTTACCGAGATCTTGTGTGGCTCCAAGTTAATGACCCGCTCCTTCTCCTATTTCAGCACACTATGAATTTCTCCCAGATACGCAACTAGCTTACAACTCAGCCCTAGTTCTTGGTCTGTTCATGTGAATTTTTATTTCAAATTAATCTTCAGTTGCCTCAATGGCCACCCGTAGACCAGTGAAAAACTTGTTCAACAAGTTGGAACCAATGTTGTCTCAGACTCTCGTGACTAATGGAATACAGGAAAATCGTTGTACGTAGCACTGGTACAAAGGTAATGCAAACCCGTATAGGGCAGTTTATATTTTCGCATTCATTTATACCATTGGAGTAGTTTCTGAACACATCTGATGTCTTAGGCGAGCTTGGCCGCACCCTGCTGCACCCCATTGTTTGCCCCATGGTTCACTACTTTGGAAATATTTCAGTATCAACATGATTTTGACTGGGTTCTGCCACTGTATCCATATTCTAGACACCTATTGCTATTGATCCACGGGCTCAACTCAATATGCAATATTTTTGGTTGAGTGCGGCACTTGCAGTAGCGTGACACTGCGGCAGTGTGACATTGCAGCGGCAATCTGCTGCGGCAATCCGCATTTGCTGCGGCAGTCTGCAGCACTTGCAGCGGCACAGCGGCACTTTCACCCTGCCCGCAGAAATGGGGTAAAAAATTCATGAGTTTTTCACAAGTTTTCTAGAAATATGGTAAAAAAAATTGAAACGTATGAAAAACTAATGAAAAAGTTATGAATTTTTCACTCACCTTTTGACTGAAAATGGAAGTGAAAAACTCATATAATTTTTCACCCATATTTTCACTGAAAAATTTGAAATGCTCAACCAGTGTGGAGGGTATAATCTGAGCATACAGAGATAATGAGTGTTGAGGACAGTGAGTTTTGATTTAAGGGATGCCCAAGAGCCTAAGAGAATTAAAATCCTGCACAATTTTTAGAGAAAAGCATGTACCTATTGAAATACGGAATGGTGTTCAGAATATTACATACAGTAACTGTTAAATTGAAATGGAAGCTGAAAATGAACCACATTTCAGATTCAATTTCAAGCAACAGGTCAGTCAATCTTACGCTTGAGGTGGAGGATGTCAACTGCCTCAATTTATCCTTGTGCATATCCACAAGGGGTGAGCGATCTCTGGATCGTGGAAGTTGATGTGTGCACGTGAGCGCCACTGATCGATCACGGAACAGTCTTCGGCAACAACGGTCTCAGTCCCAATAAATAGCGTGGAAGAAGTGGCATACCATGGGCCGGTATACATTGGGAACCCTCTCTATGACACTGCATAGGTACCGAGCCCGTTACCCACCCGTGGTTCCTGTATTCACAGCACTGAGTGCAGAAAACAGCACGCGTTCCCACTCGTACATCTCCAATCTCGGAGGGTGGGTTTTGATTTTGGATGTCAAGAAAGAGGGAGGGAGGAGTTTGAACTATGCAGAAAGTGGATGTCGACGCGTTTTGCCAAGATGTAGACGTGTTTTGCCAAGAAGTAGTCGAGCCATTTTCCCAAAATAGATTTTCATTATTTGGCAGTGGGGAAAGTACAATATTCACATGGTTACTAGCTCTCCATCGTGGTTGCTGCAGATTGGCACCGGAACGCACTGGATGTGTGAATGGGACGCGATGGATGCGTCGTGCGGAGCAGTCGGTTACAAGTGTTTGGCAGACTGATGGGCGCCCGAGCGCTGCTGACTCAGACCTGCCTTATTTGGGGGTAGGTACCCCATGGGAATATATCCATGATCGGGAGATCGAACACCTCTTGCATATCCAGGTTCAGCCTGTCTATAAATAAGACCCAGAGCGGAGTGGTTCTCTGCACCCACAATCTGTGCAATGTCGTCCACAAAATTGAGTGGGTGTCCCTTGTTTGACTCAAGGCTGGATCATTATCTTTCCAATCATGCAAGGTTTTTTGCTCTCTTGGTTTTAGTTCCCTACCGAATGAGTGGTAAATGTTCAAATTGAATGTGCTTCAATCACCTATTCAAATAAATTCGATTCAGACTTCTCAAGAATTCAAAAATTCAATGTGAGCTTCAAAGAATTTGGGACCAAGACACCCTCCCAATCTTGTAGATACTTGCAGAAATCTATTTTTAACTCACACCCATTCAGTTTCAGCTCCACGAGAAATGAGACCCAGAGCGGAACCCATCATCAATTGCTTAATTGTACACTGAGATTTTGGTGGGAATCCCTTGTTCGACTTGAGCTTGAGGCTCAGGGGTCATCCCACTGAAAACATAACATCTTTTCGCCTCTTTGGTTTTGGTCCCACCAGCCCAATTCCATGCCGGATTATTTGATTTATGTGAATTAAAACCTACTCCAACCCGAAGGAAGGCAGGCAGCATGCCATTCATCGAATATTCATCATGGGTATTTTCACTAGTAAGGTAGAGGACAGGCAAATACGGTTGCCCCACGTGATCGATTGTGACATGACCATATTGGGAATGGATCCACCAAAAAGCTCGGAAAACACGAATAATTAATCCACAAGGAGTAAAATAAAAATCCGGCTCAACAGTTCTCTGGGATCAGTCTGTTATTGCCATATGAGGTGTAGTATCAGCCAAATCTCGAGAATTGGGGGACTAGTTACCAAAATTAGCAGTCAGCTTGCCTCAATGCGTGGCTCTGGCACGCGCAGCGCAAAGCTTAAGTTTCTTTGGCCTCTGTGCCTTGAAAATTTTCCAATGCTAGTGGCCTTCATCTCTTCCTCATGCCCCCATCCAAGAAGTCTGTGCAGGACCAGTTAAACCATCTCAATGGGAGGTTGCCGTCGCCAAAGAAGGCCATCAAACACGTCGCCACAATTGCGTTGAGCCCTGTGAAAGCACATCTAGAAAAGAAGCACCGGAGCAAAGATCCGAGGATCATGATGTGAAACATATTTCTTCCCTTTACACGCGACTAATGTCAGAATTCCAGTCCATTTCTATGCAAGAACCAGAGCCTGCCGCCGTGAATAGTGAAACTGAAGATGTTTTCTTGGACAATGTGGAGCCTGCTGCAGTATATCTCACCAAGGATCCAGAATCTCAACAGCAGCACCACTAGCTTTTAAACACTGGGGCAGACTTCCTCCGAAAAGTGCTGGGCACAGCTCACCGCATCATGACAACCACACATCAATCCACACATTTCTGACCCTGTGCACGGCATCTCTGCTAGCCGAGTCTGACAATGATGACGATCTGGACAATGAGATTGTTCCTCCGGAGTTTGATGAGCTCTGTGCTGGTGAAGCTGGTGCTTTTGGTGGAGATGGATACCCTTGTCCAGCACCACCTAAAAGCTTTGTTGAAAGAATGGCTGCCTTCGGGACCAAGCAATTTCTCGCTGCTGCACCGGATATCTCCTCAGCTCGAGCTGCCTTGACAGACATTGAGCTCGTACTTCGAGGCCCAAGTCGAGGTAAAAGTGGGGGCTACATCCCACCAGATTTGAGTCCCTGGGTTCGCGTTCAAATGGAAGGAATCCGCAGCCATCTAGCGCAATATTCCAATTCAAACTCAGTAACCTACGGAAACTGGGGCCTTTCTGCACGCCAAGCTGCCATTGCAGCTGGCCGAGATGTGTACTGTGCTCGTTGCTTTGCCAGCCTTAGCCAAGAGTACATCACTTCTCGGAAAGTTTTGCCTATCAATCCATATGGAAAGTGGAAGCAAACAATGCTGGCTGATGAAGATTTAGCAAACAATGTCAGTGAACATCTCCAGGAACTGGGCAAGTTTATTACAGCTGAGAAGCTCCTTGATTACCTGTCGCGAGAGGACGTCATGGACAAGCATGGTCTGGACAAGAAAATTAGTGTTTGCATGGCTCACAGATATCTCAATGATCTTGGCTATCGGTGAGTACTGTCTGCGTGGGTGAGCTCACTTCCCCAACTAATTTGCTCAGATTTAAATCGGAGAAGAGAGGTCAATTCTCCGATGGCCATGAACGTGATGATGTCATGTATTACAGAGAAGAAGTATACCTGCCGGCTCTCAAAGGTTTTCAGGATCACTCCTGTGTCTTTGAGGCGGATGGGTCCATTATCACACCCAGCCTTCCTGCTGGAGTTTGACGAACTGTGATCTGGTATCACAATGAAAGTGTTTTCTATGCTCATGATAGCCGCCGAAAATCCTGGTACCACAAAGATGCGGATGCAACCCCATACAGAAAGGGTGACGGTGCATCTTACATGGTTGCAGACTACTTCTCTGCTGACTTTGGCTGGCTTCGTACTCGGGATGGCTGCCCCATCACGTGGCACTTCATGCGACCTGGGAAGAACCGTGATGGCTACTTCTCAGCAGCAGACATAGAGGAGCAGGCCATTGCTGCTTGCATGACTGTCAATGAGAAATGGCCGGAGTTTGATCACATCTTCATCTACAACAATGCAACCCACACCGCAAACGGAGTGCAGGAGCACTTTCAGCGAGAGCTATGCCGAAATCCATCTCTGGAACATGATCCGGTGGGAAGAAGAACAAGAATCCGGACCCCAACTTTCTTGTTCCCATCAACAAGCGCAACGATGACAGCTCGCCGATGTATGATGCTCACGGCACCCTGTTGAAGGAGAATATCCAGATGACAGGCACATACTTCGCTGATGGCACTGTGCAGGAACTTTACTTCCCATCTCATGCCTCCAACCATGCAGGGAAATTCAAGGGCATGGAATTGCTGCTTGAGGAATGAAGGAAAAAGGGTCATCTCAGCGATATCTCCGAGGATGACCTCAAAAAGAAGAATGAAAAATGTAAGAGTTTCAAATGTGCTGATCCACATTTGACAACTTGTTGCATGCGATCTATGCTGTTCAACCAGCCAGACTTTGCTGCGGTCAAGTCCTGTCTCGAGGATACTTGTGCCGAACACAAGTGCACCGTCCTTTTTTTGCCCAAGTTCCATTGCGAACTCAATCCCATTGAGATGGTCTGGGGTTATGCGAAGCGGATCTATCGGTTAAACCCCGAGTCTTCACGGGAGGATGCCCTCAAGAGGAACATGCTCAGTGCCCTTGAGCAGGTTCCACTTGAATCCATGCACTGGTTTGTTCTCCGCACTCACCATTTTGCCAACACATATCGCCACGGACTTGATGGTGCACAGGCCGCCTGGGCAGCCAGGAAGTACATCGGATCCTTCCCCCGGAATTTTTGAAGGAGATGGAAGCAGCTGGAATTGGGCGGGGAGGGAATGCAAATGCCGGTTTGTAGCGTATACACAGTACAAATGGAACTAGTCCTTCAGATTTGCACCAAAATACCCAAAAAAAACCGTGAACACACTCAACGGATATTTACACAAGACTGTTGAAGCTGATTTTTTATAACTCACCGAAAAGTGGTGCAAAAGAGCGCCGAAGCGTATTCTGTCCCAAAAAGGGAATGTGACCCTCACAACACGTGGGGCAACCGTATTTGCCTGTCCTCTACCGTTTAGCCCCCCCAGAAATAAGACCCGGAGCGGAGTGGTTTTCCGCACCCCCAATATGTAGTTCCTCCATGTACTGACATCCTTATGCATGAGGTCCGGCGTCAGGCTCGGGGCTAGGTCATTGGTCTGCGGCAAAATAATTTTATGCTCTCTTGGTTTTCATCTCCCTCCAATCTCAATTCACTGCTGAATTATTCCCATAACTACATGTTGGATGGATGTGGTTGAAGTGAAACTTCAACTCAGTGCCATTAATCCCACCTTGGGTAACTAGATTCCATTTTGACTTGCACATTATTCAGCTTCAGGTCATACCTAACACAAAGACCCTGAGCGGAGTGGTCTGCACCCACAGCGAATATGCTAGAAACTTGATACATTTTCAGTGGGTGTTCCTCGTTCGACTCGGGGCTGGGTCATTAGTCTGTGGTATAAACAATCTTTTGCCCTCTTGGTTTTCATCTCCCTCCACTAAGCCCAATTCCCTGCCAGATTATTGCATTTATGTAAATTGAAAGTTGAAACCTACTGTACTATTACGACCAAAGGTTCAGGTGACGGGTGACACCCGCCCGTGAACTGAACACTTTTAGTACCTGTGATGGTGACACTCTATTTTTCTGAGCCCAAAATAGGCAAAAACGTCAAAAATCTCCGGTCCGGCTGATCCCGGACCCCATATAAGGGAATTTGATGTGATTGCCGATCAATGAAAACCCTTCCCAGTGAACACTTGAGGTGATGGGTGACACCCCATGAACCTTTGGTTGTAATAGTACAGTACTACTTCACCTAGAAGGACCCGAGGGAAGGAACATGTCATTCATCTTGGGAATTTTGACTCATGTTCAGTGCCAGAGTAAGACCCAGAGCGGAGTGGTTGGCACCCACACGGCGTAGCGTCAGAGTTGCCTTCTTAAGTGGGGGCCCTCGTTCGACTCAGGGCTGGGTCATGTTCCTCCTTCGGTTTTAACTTTGGTTCCCAGCCGAAGGACGAGCACAAAAATGTTGAAATGAAATGTGATCCAACCATTCAAGAATAAAAATGAATTTAACACCCTCTAGGTGGAGGAATCAATTTTTGGTCTGCCCATATCCAGCCTCAGCTCCCCAAGAAATAAGACCCAGAGCGGAGTGGTCCGTACCCAAATTTTTTATCCCAGAAGAGTATGAAGTGGAAGTCCTTCGCTCAACTCGGGACTGGGTCAATTATTTTGCACGCTTGTTTTGGGAGCGCTTTAATTTTAGGTTTGAATGCTCAGAATGCAGCTCAGCCGAGCTCTATATGCACGGCGGAATGTTGTTGAATTGAAACCCAACCAAAGTTCAACGTTGTCGACGTTCAACCACAAGCCACACAGGAGCCGAGCCTCTCTTTGGCTTGTGCTGTAACATATCTAGGTTCAGCTCCTTCAGAAAGAAGACCCAGAGCGGAGTGGTCCGCACCATTTGGTTTGCCGCTTCTTTTTTTTCCCTATTTTTTCTTTCTTTTTTTGGGGGGGTCAGTTGAGTCTCAATTTGCAGGGCCACGTAGTGTTTACTCGACCCAATGGATGAATGCGGTCGAAACAATTCAAGTTGAGTATGTAACTCAAAAATTTCGACCAACCACTCCTCAGTTCAATCCAACTTGTATGATCAGGAACAGAAACAGGATTTACTTACTTACTTCCATTTAGGATGCCCCGGAATAGTTGTATGCTGCCTCCTAGACTCGTTACCAGTCTGCCTACGACGAGCAAAATATGTGGCGAGCACTTTGCCGTAGGCAGACTGGTACTTCTCGGGCTGTGGGAAAGCCCTGGGCGCGGAGTTTGAAATATTTTCCTTTTCTCCTGTTCTGGACTCAATTCAACCTGGTTCGAGAAATTTCAAAGGCAAAGCATGATATATATACCGTATTCTTCAAGTTTGTCTCTTCACAGCGTTCAAAATGTCTGCTTGTGTTGAGTACTGAGGCTTTGATTTTTAGTGAGAAATGATGAGAGTACACAGCCACGATGATGCCGATGATCGGCACCCGCCAAAGTTTCAAACTCCGGGCTCAGCCCTTTGGCATGTCCCGACTTGTACCAGTCTGCCTATGGCAAAGTGCTGGCCACATTTTTTGCCATTTGTAGGCAGACTGGTAATGAGTCTAGCTGCCTCCATCCATTCACAAACTCACGTTCACCCGACTCTAACTCTTGATCATTACATATACTTACATACGTACCATCCATACGCGCATTGGATTTGTTTGACACGCATTGGATTTGTTTCCACCTGTTACATCCCATACCACCCGGTACCTCCTCCGGCGGAATCCGGCTTACCGGCTTATTACACCGCCCGGCTTATCACCATACTACCCCACTACACCGGACCTCCCCCGGTTCATATTCTCCGATCCGCCGGTCTTCGGACTAGCGTCCGGCCTTTGGCCGAAGACGGGTTTTTACGCAATGAAGTATTCTGAGCGTTTCCCGTTTATCTGCCTTCGTGTGGATCTCCACATGCTTTCCATCTACACGCCCCCATGCATTGTTTCTCCATCCGTATGTTCCCTTGTACTTGCTTCAAGGCTATGTTCTCCATTTGCTATATCCCTTGTACTTCCCGATTCATAATTAGATCCGGCTTTAGTATTTAAACCCCGTATCTACCAGCTTGTACTTTAGATTAATTATAAACGTCTTTGGACTCATCGTTCAACGTCTAAGTCGTTCTCCCTCCTATGGCCTTGTTCATACCGGCCGTCCGGCTCTTCATCCACTTCGCCAGCTGGTAGTCTAGCTCGCCCAGTACCTCTGTGGCGTTAGCGTCCCCCACGTCCGTTCACCTTCGGCTTTCGGCATTCCTACGCGGACCGGCTTTCATATCCCGACCGGCCTTCATACACCGGCCGGCTTAACCGGCATAGCCCTTCCCCGCGGCTTGGTATATAACAGTATAATTAATCTCACCTACCTTGCTGGCAAAACCCATGTCTAACAATCTTCTTCCCGGTACCAACGACATTCAACATCGTCGTGAATCCCGGTTCTTTTCAAATGTCGTTCCTCTCAGTCCACCCTCTCACCAATCGGGTGTCTATACAGGCCCCATTACTCCGTCACCCCAGCCCTTTTTACCCTCATCATTGGCCACTCGCCGTGCGGCGAACCCCGCACCGGCAGTTGCATCGGTAACAGTTCCCGGGCTGGTTTCCTCACCCCATACTCCGGACAATCCCCGTCGATACCCTGCTTCTCCTTATCCGGAATGCGGCAGGGCTCCAGATATGCCTAATGTTGAATCTATACCATATGCTCACATATCCCGGCAGGCTTCACCAGCTGGCGATAACGGTTCACGGCATGCATATCGTCCTCCACATCATCCTTCTAGCGCCGAGCCAACTGATCATGGTTCGCCTGTGCTGCCGGAGGGCGGTGATGAACCTTCTCACCATAGCTCCCCTGACTCGTCAGATCATGGCGACGGCGATCCCGAGGGCCCCCCTGGGCCTCCTTCTGGACCACCCGGCCAACCTGGCGGCGGAGGTGGAGGTGGTGGCGGTGGTGACCGACGAGGTCCCGCCAGTTCTCCTGGCCGGCCCCCGGGACAACAACCGGACTTTGAGCAGTTGCTCTTTACGACGATTTCCGGGCTCTCTGCGGCCCTCATTAATCACAACAACAACCAGTCTTCCGCTCCTCGTTCAACTCGCTCTCTTCTCCGCAACCCGGACACTTATGACGGTGCCGATCCGGCGAAACTGCAGCCCTTCCTCAACCAGTGCTACATGCACTTCGCTGAGCGGCAGCAGGATTTCCCGTCGGATGATGAATGTATTCTCTTCGTCATGTCGTATCTCCGCGGGACCGCTGCTCTGTGGTTCCAGCCGAATCTCTACGACAATTCCGCACCGCCGGCTTGGGACGGAAATCTCATTCTGTTCCTCCGGGAGTTATCCGACAACTTCGGCCCCCAAGATCCAATTGGGGATGCCGAAGCCGGCATTAAAGTCCTGCGCATGAAGTCCAGCGATAAAATCGCTACCTACATCATCTCCTTCGACCAGCTTGCACCGATTACCGGTTGGGATAACCGTGCCCTCCGGTCTCAGTTCTACGACGGCTTACCGTCTCGTATTAAAGACGAGATGGCCCGGCAATACTGGGATAGATCTCTTGCCGGCTGCAAGGACGCAGCCCGACGCATCGATCAGCGCCACTGGCAGCGCAAAATGGAGAACAGCGCGAGCATGCCCAAAACCCCCGTTCTGACAACGCCGGTACGTCTGGTGGCAACGCCGACGGCAGACAGAAGCCCGGCCGGCTGGATAAGGGCAAGGGTAAAGGAAAGTCTGGCTCCAGCGACAAATCCCCTCCTTCCAACGCCAACACTCCTCCGAAAACCTCCGGCAATAATTCTGGTGGTAAGGAGAAGTCCGGCGGCAAAGGCAAAGGCAATACTCAAACGCCGAAGCCCTACGCCGCCAAGCTCGGCGCGGACGGGAAGCATAAGCCGGAGGAATGTGAACACCGCGAGAAGGCCGGTCTCTGCATGTTCTGCGGAGGTTCCGGCCATAAAGCCGATGATTGCAAGAAGAAGAAAGATTGGCCTGCGTTCGGTAAAGCTGCTAATGTCACTAGCGACGCTGATAGCACCCCCGACTCAAAAAAATAGACAGCAGCTCGGGTTCCTCCTCACCCGGTCCGAGTTGCGTTGACTCCGGGGTGTCTACCGAGGTTCACCTCAATGCGTCCGCTCTTTCCCCTAATGCCCTTTACGTCTCTCTCGATGTCTCTGTGCTCCTCTCGGCCTATCTCAAAGCCGGTTCGGAGTCAAGCGCAACTTTACTCCCTTCCATTGTATCACGTATTGCCTCGGGATTCAACTCCCGCTTGCGGACTCTCATTGATTCCGGCTCCTCACATTGTTTTATATCTGCGAAAGTCTGCGAATTAAATGCTTTTACTCTGTACGCGATTCAACCGGTTAACCTCTGGTATCTCGACGGCTCTACTTCTGTGATTGACAAGCAGGTCCGGCTGCTCACTCGGTTCCCATCCGGCGATGTCCACTTAGTGGAATTCTACGTTACCCGTCTTGATTCTCCATGTGACTTGGCTCTTAGATACTCGTGGCTCACCCGCCATAATCCGTTGATTAATTGGGTTGACGCTACTATCTCATTCCGGGCCATCGACACTTCGGAGTCTTCTGTGTCGACACCCCAGGCTATTATGCCTGATTCTGTTTCAGTTGCTCCGGTTACGGACGAGGTGCCCCCGGCGATACTGGCATATCTGCCCAATACGCCGGCCGGCTTACCTACACCGAGAACGTCTTCGCCACCTCTTGCTCCTTCCATGGAGATCCCACCTGCTCCTTTACCGGAGCCTATCCCGGCCGCGGACCTTCCCCGGCCTTTCACCACTGCCCCGCAGGTGTCTCTCATTAACGCCGTGGCGTACCGCGCCATCATCAAAGATAAATCTACCCAGCAGTTCACACTGCGTGCTCACCTTCCGGACGAAGTCCTTGCCCGGTCGACTGAAGCCGAGCCGTTTAGTACGGCTGGTGTACCGCCAGAATATCACGACTTTGCCGACATCTTTTCGGAGCAGGAAGCCTTCAACCTGCCTCCTCATCGGAACCACAATCTCAAGATTGAACTCATTGGCGGCGATGCTCCGCCGGTCGGCCATGTATACTCGCTCTCGCAGAACGAGTTGGCCGCCCTCCGGACATTCCTGGACGAAAATTTAAAGGCCGCTTTTATTTACTCGTCTCGTTCCAGTCATGGCGCTCCCATTCTTTTCGCTAGAAAGAAGGACGGCAGCCTCTGGCTTTGTGTCGATTACCACGGTCTCAACCGGATTACGAAGAAGGATAGCTATCCGCTTCCTTTGATCTCGGATTTACTTGACGCCCCAGGAAAAGCACGCATTTATACGAAACTCGATCTCCGACACGCATATCACTTGCTCCGGATCGCCGCCGGCGATGAGCCGAAAACCGCATTTCGCACTCAGTACGGCTCATTCAACTTGGTACGGCTCATTCGACTTCCGGGTTGTACCCGAAGGTCTCACCAACGCCCCGTCGGCGTTTCAACGCTTCCTCAATAACCTCTTCGCCGATTTGCTGGACGTCACCGTCTTCGTCTATCTGGACGATATACTCGTTTACTCCGATGACGAGAAACAGCATACGGCTCATGTACGGGAGGTATTAAAGTGTTTGCGCGGTGCTTCGCTATACTGCAAACTCAAGAAATGTGAGTTGGGCGTAACCACTATGGAGTTTCTAGGTTTTATCCTTTTGCCGGACGGCTTTACCATGTCTCCGGAGAAAGTCACGGCCATTACCGATTGGCCGGAACCTCGAAAAGTCAAGGACGTACAGTCGTTCCTCGGCTTTTGTAACTTCTACCGGCGATTTATCCACGACTATTCGGCCATCACTATCCCGCTTACGCGCCTAACCCGTTCCGGCGTACGGTGGACTTGGTCCGATGAAGCTCAAACGGCTTTTGACACCCTCAAACGGGCATTCACGGAGGCACCCATCCTGCACCACTGGGTTCCCGGTCCTCAGCTTACCGTTGAGACCGACGCCTCCGACTACGCCATCGCGGCGATTCGTTCCATCGCCGGTGACGACGGCGAAATTTACCCGGTCGCTTTCCGGTCTCGCACCCTCGGCCCTTCGGAACTTAACTACGACACACACGACAAAGAGTGCCTCGCCATCTTCGACGCCTTTAAACACTGGCGGCATTACCTCGAAGGCTCGGCGCTTACGGTCGATGTCGTTACGGACCATAAAAACCTGGAATACTTTGCGACAACGAACATCTTAACCCGTCGCCAAGTCCGGTGGTCTGAGTACCTATGCCGATTCAACATGGTCATCTGATTCCAGCCGGGCCGGCTCAGCGGAAAACCTGACACTTTAACTAGACGATGGGACGTCTACCCTAAAGAGGGGGATAGCACATACAGTAAAGTCAACCCTCAAAATTTTCGTCCTATCTTTACTCAGGATCAACTCTCCACTTCACTCCGAGCCACCTATCTTGAGGATGTCGTCCTCCGAGCCACTATCGTCATGGATGTTGAGCAGCTTCATGCCGACATCTTATCCCACCTCAATGACCATCCCGCTGCGGTTTCCGGCTTAGCTGCCACTACCGCCGGCGATTCTCCACGCTGGACTATCGACAATGCCGGTTTACTCCGCCGTGACGAGCGCATTTATGTCCCATTGGTTTCCGGTACCTCCGAGGAGCTCCGGGTACGTGTACTAGTTCATCATCACGACCATGTTCTCGCTGGCCATTTCGGCGAAAACAGGACTCTCGCTCTCATACGCCGACAATATACCTGGCCCGACCTCCGGACATCCGTCAAGGATTTCTGCCGGTCTTGTGTCCTCTGTCGGCGTAACAAAAAGCCTAGGCATCGGCCGTACGGTCTTCTTAAGCCTTTACCAGTCGCCCTCCGGCCTTGGCATTCCATCTCCATCGATTTCATTGAAGAATTGCCGAAAACCGGCGAATCTGGTGAATTCGATTCCATCCTCGTCATTTGTGATCAGTCTTCCAAACAGGTCATTCTCATCGCCTGTGACGTTCACGTTGACTCCCGGCGACTTGCCAACCTTTTCCTCATTCACGTCTTTTCTAAACACGGTGTTCCATCTCACTGCACTAGCGACCGTGGTTCCGAATTCATTTCGGTGTTCTTCCGCTCACTTGGCGAACTCCTATCAATGGAGTTTCACTATACCTCGGGGTATCACCCGGAGGCTGACGGTCAAACTGAACGTATGAATCAGGCTCTGGAACAATACATCCGGATGTACTGCTCGTACCAACAGGACGACTGGGACCGGCTTCTACCCCTCGCCGAATTCGCTCTCAACAATGCGCCGAACGCTTCCACCGGCATATCCCCGTTCTTCGCGAACAAGGGTTATAACCCGGCAATTACCGTCCATGCTGAACGCGATGTTGCTAACGTCTATGCCAAGGACTATGCCGTCGATCTCGAATCCCTTCACGAGTACCTCCGGCAACAGATTACATTCGCCAAGGATCGGTATAAAGAAACCGCCGACCGAAAGTGTTTGCTGGACCCTCAGTTCAACATCGGCGATTCCGTCTACGTTTTGGCGGATCATCTGCGTACCACTCGGCCGACGAAGAAATTCGCCGAGAACCACTTCGGCCCTTACGAAGTCCTCGCAAAACCCAGCACGGCTTCTTATACCATTCGGCTTCCGAAAACGCTCAAGGGAGTTCATCCTACATTCCATGTGTCACAACTCGAGCCTCACTTCCCCAATCCTTTTCCTTCACGCACAAAAGAGCCACCCGGCGCTGTGGAAATCATTGACGGCGAAAGCCACTTTGAAATCAAACAGATCGTCGATTCTAAGCTCAACCGGCGTTTCAAGGACAAGAACCGGCAACTCCGGTATTACGTGGAGTGGCTTGGCTACGAGAACACCGACGACCAGTACGATTGGGTCGCCATGGTGGATATTGATGCTCAAGAACATGTTGACTCCTTTCACCGGTGTTACCCTCGTAAGCCGGGGCCTGTTCCTTAACGCTTCTGCTATGCCGGTCTTCACCGGCTTAATGCTCGGCATATCACCCGGCTTATTTGGTTCACTCCGTCTTCCATTTATCCCTCGATTGGACTTCAAACCCAAGAAAACCCTCCATTAAATACGCAAATATACAACGGCATTTTCTATTTACAAAGTATCCGTTTTTTCTTCTATACATTCAAGAAATATTGACCGCTCCGGTCGATCTACTCCTCCTCCGCCGGTCCGCCGGTTCCACTCCCCTCGGCACTCTCGCCATCCTTCGGTTCTTCAACCACCACATCCGGGATACTCACCTCCCTCCGCGTCCCGCTGGGTCCCGCCCTCAGCACCGGTTCGTCATCCGAGAGGTCGATCTCGATCGGCTTGCCATGCGACCCTCCGACTTCAGTTTTCGAGATCCCCTGATGGACGACAATTTTCGTCTTGACGACGATCTTCCCGCCCGGTACGAGTGGGTCCTCTTCCTCGACCTTCACCGAAACCTCTTCGGTCCTCGGTTCCCTGGTCGATCCCAACTCCCCGGCCGGCGCAACGTTCGAAGGTCCAGCAACCGGCTCTTCAGCCGGTGCAACGACGGGCTCTTCAGCCGGCTCCACTGCCGGCGCAATGACAGGCTCTTCGACCGGCTTTTCCGCCGGTGCAACGACTGGCTCCTCTGCCGGCGTAATCGTGGGCGCCTGAGGCGGCGCATTGATGGCGGCGGTATTCACCACCGGCGTAGGCTCCTCCAGTGCGACCGCGTCTTCTTCCACCTCCTCCTTGACCGTCACCGTGGCCAACGTCTCCCCCAGCCTAAGGGGCTGCGACGGGTCGTACGGCCGCTCCAGCGGTACCGACGTGTCCACCTGCATCTCGTCCTCCACCGGCGGCATACTAACGTCCCCCGTGATCGGCGAAAATTGCCAGAGGTCAACGGGAGGAATGTCCTGGTTCCACGACAAGATCTTGTTCCTGTCGGCATCCTCGTTGTCGGACTCCGGGTTTGAACCTGGCGGATGAAGCGAGCGGCGCGGCGATTCGAACACCGTGACGATGGTACACGAGATGGGCCAGCGACTGGCACCACCGGCGAACGTCCTCGCACGGACTTCCCCATCCGCGGCTTATCGGCCTTCGGCTTATCCAAAGCCGGTGCGGTCTTCTTTGCCTTCTTCTTCTTCTTCTGCTCTTCCTCCTTCTCCTTCTGCTCCGCCTCGCGTGCCACATCCGCGACGTAGTCGTTCTCCAACATCTCCTCGAACGTCCGGAGCGCCGTCATTGTCTCCTCATCCGCTGCATTGCGAAAGTTGTTGACGAGCCCAGCGCGTGCGACCGACCGGAGCATCGCGATGCGCTCGTGGTCTTGCACGACCATCGCCTCCAGGCGCTCCACACGCCGCAACAAGCGGGCGATGGACGCGTTGGCATGGGCCGACTGAGTTTGGCCTTCGACGACTTCTTCCGTCAGTGTCGACGCCTGCGAATCCACCACGACCCGAACGGGTTTCCAGCGCGGTTTCGGCTTTTCTTCCCCTCGGACTTCAGCTTTTTGGAAGCCGCCAGCTTATCGTCGTCGTCTCGCTTCACGAGCGAGCACTTTGCCTTCACGTCGTGACACGCCGCGCAGGCGCCTCTCTTCCGCGTCCTTGTGCCGACGTATTCCCGGCAATGGATTCCATTGACCGCGCACCGGTCGCATCCTGTTAAGCCGGTACGTTAGTTCCAATCTTCTACGGCTTACTGCAGCGCACCTTCTTCAAAAATTTTCCCCTTCGTTGGGACCTGTGAGACCCTGATCGGCCTCGCGAAGTGAATGAACGAGCAAAGGGTATCTAGCGGATCGCTAGCGTAGCGTATGTGGTTAAGACCCTTATGCGGTCTCAGCCTCGCGGGCTATTGGCAAGAATGGGATATTCCTCTATCTGCCAATAGCCCTAGCTCTTGCGATATTCGCTCAGAACTGAGATTGAGAGAGCAAGACGGTTGTGCCACGTATGCGCGCTAAAGGTATCAGACCGCGCTGACCCTCAAGGGAATATTGAGGGAAGGGGCCGTAGATTGCCTATCCTTCTTCCTTGAGCTTCAGGTGAGATCCCGAGCCAAGGCAAAAGAGAGACGGAGAGGTTTTGGTGTAAAGTGTAGTTAGATTATCCCATCACTGATGCTGACTAATTTACTACAGACAGGAAAATCGTAGCTAGAGATTAAATAGTAGTGAGAATCTCGGAATTTTATATTACAAGGTATAATAGGGAGGTTGTGCAAAAGCCGCACGAGCCGCATGCGGCTTTTGTGCATTGTGCAAAGCCGCGCAACAAACCAAAGGATTTCTAAGTGAATCCAGGTTCATTTCGAAGAGATATGGGTAAACCAGGTGCTATGTAGTACATTGAACCACTTACCAAATGTGATATACCTCGCTTTTGACGTCATTAATCGGCTTTATCACGGGTGCTGTGCGGCTATGGCCGTGAGACTGCCGAAAAAGCCATTTACCACACTTTCCTCCCCTCGCCTGATGCCGGAATCAAGACCAACAGTATTCAAGGCACTATTTGCGAGGTTTGTATAGCTAAGAAATGGGAAAAAGAAAGCTGCACAGTGCCGCATGCGGCTTTGCACAATGCACAAAAGCCGCATGCGGCTTGTGCGGCTTTTGCACAACCTCCCTAATGGAGAGGGGAACCCTTACAGAGCCCCCGTAATCTCTAGCTGTGAGTGGAGTAAACGTTTCGGGAACTCTGATGCTTGCGAGGTCCATATAATTCCAATCCACGGGGAAGGAGTCATCCATCAAGCGTTGACCGTCGTCGAAGACGCTGGAAGGGGTCTGACCCGTTCTGAACGAGCCTCGGTTTCCAGTGCGAATGTATTGTCGCCATTCCCGCTCCGTGCGCCAGCGGTAATGCCCTTTGTCGACGATAGACACCTTCAATGCCTCCATCCACCGGTAGAATCCCAATGTCCAAGCCCCGCTGTAATGCCGGCTCTCCTCCTCAATCCAGGCGGGCAGGGGCCATAAGAACGAATCAGTCTGATGGTTTCCTCGGGCAATATGTCCGCAAAGCGCTCGAATCTCGCTGTCAGAAACTCGGTCGGAGACGTACAAGGATTCAATTCCTTCCCTATTAACGACGGTCACCTCCCCCCTCCGAATCGGGTAATTTGAAGTGACGGTCCTTCGCGGAAGCGATGTACTAGCTCTTCGTCAAAGATCTGTGCGATGAAGCTTAGAATTCCCCCCAGCGCGATAAATCCCCCAGGTGCGTGCAGCCTCAGCAAAAGGCTCTCGACTTGGGTAAGGTACCGAGCGTACAAGTCGGCTCCCCCTGATCCGTAGTCCAAGGGAGCTTCCCTGAATCCTGGAGTGTACATGGTGTTTAGAGCCCGGGTGCGAGACTCCAACAAATCAGTGTTCATGCCTACATTCCGCGCGTCCGCTTGCAGAACACACACTTGGAAAGGAATGCCGCTTCGGATAGCCGCGTTGAGCACGTCGACAATGTCTTGCAGATTCAGGCAAGTCGCCAGGGCTTTAACCGCAAGATAGACCAAGAGGACTTGCACACCAGTATCGAGCTATGCATCCATCCTAGATTCCAAAGCCAGTCGCAATTCACGGGCAACTGCAGCTTCAGTTCGAGGACAGCGGGTGCCCATTCCTTCAGGCGCCGGACGGCTTCATCACGAGTGAGCAGCAATTTGCCCTCGTCCATGTCATCATCTGCTTGGCCTGTGGCCGAGTGGTATTCGTCTTCGAATGACCCAGTCAACGAGCTTCCGGACAATCATGAGGATAAGGAGCTGTGGGAGCGAGTGCGCCGCGTCTCCTTCGTATTGCGTTCGCTACGCGACCACCCTCTACGCTCGCGGCGCGCGGCGTTTTCATGAGGGCTCAGAGACCGCGAAGTGCGCCTCCTAGTCGGGGCTTGAGAGCCCGAGGCTGCCATATCCCTCGCCCACTTGCTCGTGAACCCGAGATCTGAGGACAACTCGCAACACCTAGTGGGGGACATGGGATTCTCAGGCCTTCTTCGCTTCTCTTCGCGTCGCCCCATTTCCAGGTGGGATCCCCTTCCGACCCGTAGTTCTGTAGCTTGCAGGCCCGAAGGAGCTGGGGTAATAGCGAGCGACTGTTCCACTACCGATCCGTTGTACGTGCTAAAAGCCCGGTCCAGTCTTGGTGCACAACGCGTCCTCCATAACTCCTGGACTTCAATAGCTTCTTGGAAGAACAGTTGGTACTCGTCGACGTCGGAATTTCCTGACAGCCAGCCGAAAGTGTCCAAAGGAAAAGGGTGCAGATTCGGTTGCCTACGGAGGTTAGGGGGCTCGTCGAGGTGGATGGGATTCTGACGAAACAGGGTGCACGTCGTGTGCAACGTTCCATCGCGTTCCCGAGTAACTACCACCGTCCCCTTGAAGCGTTCTGCGCATACTCTCCGTTCCTCACAAGAGTCCAGAGGGCGAGCTCCGTAGTGGCTGAAATTGATAATTTGGTAATCCCAGTGTTGCGCGAAGCTAGTGAGATGACCGACTCGCCCCGCTTGCGTATCCTGGAAGAACCGGTCGTAACGTTCGAGATCCAGCTTCCATTCAGCATAGGACGGTAGACCAGCCAAGTCGACTTGATCACCCCTGGAGGCCAAGTCCTCGTATTCGGATAGGAATTTCGGGTTACACCTGATGAATCTCCCCGTGGATTCCTCCGCTACCGTCCACGCAAAGTGGAAAGGAACGTTGAAAATCATGAGTAGGCGGAAATTGAGCTCATGGTAGTCCTGTGACAGATTGTACAAAAACCCTCGTTTCGTCCTCCCGGCGAGCTCCAGACTCCTCACGAAGTCCAAATCCGTCGTCACTAGACTGGATTCCCAGTGCGTATCGACAGCTGTGAACCAAGAAAGCCATCCCAACTGACTCGCTACCTCTGAACGCACGCCTCGAGTTAAGCTACTAGCTTCTTCGGCGGTCTCCACTAGTCGTTCGAGAACTCGTCTGTCGACGCTCGCTGGCATTGGCCCCAGCGTGCGGTGCTTAGAGTTCCGTCCGTACCAGGAGGTGCTCGAGGCTAAGATCTCGCTCACATTCCGTATTCTCTCCGAGAAATGAGAGACGGTATTGCGCCAGGAACGTGACAGAAAATATCCGACCAGAGTTCCCCGGGGGTCGAATAGGTTGTGCTCGCTACCTCCCAAGTTGAGGTCGTCGATCCTATGCTCGTCCAAATCCACGTCGGCATGGTCGAAGACGAACCATGCAGGATCACGAGAGCAAGCGACCCAGGCGGGATCACGAGAGCCAACGTCCCCAGAGGACGCTTGACCTAGAGGCTGGTTGGGAGACCATCCTAGCCAGTGCTGGTCGGGATTAAAGTACGCCGCGTAACTCTCAGAGTCCTCCGTGCGAAGGACGTCCTCGAAGCCCTCGTGAGTAGATTGCAGCACGTAGTCATTCGCGTCGGAGGGGATATCAAAAGGGGCGCCACCTACTGAGCACCACTTGACTTCGTCGCGGACGGACCAGATGGGAACGAGCCTCACTCCATTCATATGAATAGCGAAGAAATCCATTTTTATTATTTTTGAGAATCTGTGGGAGATCGAGAAGCGGATGTTCCTGCAGCTCGAGAGCTCCGTCGCGCTAGCCGTATCGTCGGATATTCCTCACGATCGTACAAGGCGACTAGGGAGAAGGAGATTAGAGAGTGAGAAAGCGAGAAGAGAGATGCGAGGAAAGATAAGGAGAGAAGAGAAAAAGCCTCCGTGGCGACAGTTTGCGATCACCACGGAAACCGATTATGTTACAAAGCGGTCACGTTCCGCTTAAGAGCGTTTCTCCTCGGACTTGCGGTAGTCCCTGATCATCTCAGGGGCGTTCCTCAAGTCTTGCTGAGTCTGCCAAGAGTCGTGTTGCGCCCCGTACCCTTTCCACCGAACTAGGTACATCGTGGTCTTTTTTCTTTTGTCATACCGATGTCCCACGATTCGATCGACCTCGTATTCCTCAGTGGCCATCTTGCGAGTGCGGGTGTCCGGCATTGAACTATGTTCCCCGAGCCGTTCTGGACTCTCCTTATAGGGCTTGAGGTGGTCGTAATTAAACACGGGAAAGCCTGGATACCTGTCGTTGAGTCTGAGACAGTAAGTCCTCGGATTAATCTGCTGCAAGATTTCGAACGGTCCGATCCACCTCTGCACCAACTTAGCGCCTTCCCCCTTCGATTCAATCCACTCTAGGGAGTGCGGATTGATCAGAACTTTGGACCCGACCTTGAATTCTGGAACCTCTCTACGCCCTCGGTTATAATACTCGGACTGCTCTTCTTGAGCTCTGGCGATGCTAGTCCTCGCATTTTCATGATGGATATGAAGGTTCTCCAGGTACGAACTCGACTCTTTGCTCATGCTGAGTGAGCCTGATTCGAAGGCGTGGTCGGAAGACAGGAAGTCCAGAGGAGATTTGGGGTTGAATCCATAGAGCAAGAAAAACAGTGCGACTCCGATAGAAGCATGGATGTTGTTATTGTATGCAAATCCCAAGATCTTCAACCATTCTGCCCAGTCATCCCGACTCTGTGAGACGTAAGCCCGCAGCAGAGTCTCTAACTGCCGGTTCACGTTTTCGGTCTGACCGTCGTGTTGAGGGTGGTGTGAAGAAGACAGAGACATTTTGGTCTTCATGAACCGCACTACGGCTGTCCAGAAATCCGATGCCCACCTGGGATCTCGATCCGCTACTATACTATCGGGTAGGCCAAATCTGGACACCACGTTTTGGATGAATAGGTCAGCGAATCCTTCTGCGGTTAGGCCTGAAGTCGTCGGTATGAATGAAGCATGTTTGGATAACCGGTCCACCACTACTAGAATCACGTTGAATTCCCCAGACCAAGGCAGGTTGACGATCAAGTCTAGGGATATGGACTCGTATGGGCGAGATGGGATTGGGTTCGGAATTAAGTACCCATAGTGCGAGAAGTTTCGATTCTTGGTCTTCTGACAAATGTCGCAGGTATCGCAAAACTCCTCCAAATCCTTCTTCATCTTCTGCCAATAGAACCTGGAACTCAGCTTGAGCCACAACCTCTCGGGGCTGATATGCGCAGATTCCACTGGAGATTCGTGGGCCTCGTGTACAATCTCCTGGACTCGATCCTTCGGCACGCAGAGACACGGTTGGTAGTCTGCGTCTCGGAAGAACAGCAAGCCTTCCTCATTCCTGAAGAAGCGTTGCCCCGGTTTCCAATGCTCCTCTCGGACCTCCTTACTCTCCCAGATAGCCTTTAGGTTCGGATCCTTCCCGTAGTCCGCTATAAAATGAATGCGGTAGGATTCCTCCATCCCTATGTGAATGTTAGGCGGCAGATGTGTAGCCTCCCAATAGGCGCCTGTGGCCTTGAGTCGGTCCAATTGCTCTGAATTCTCGCCGTGCTTCTCTTTCGTTGCCTTGGATGCGGTATCGAGCTCCTCTCTCTGTCCAGGAGATGTCTTCCGAAGCTCCATTGGAGTGTCTTGTGGCGCGACTTGTGACGCTACCGCCCCCCCATCTTCTGACACGAGGGGATTCCTCAACTTCTGACTCCTAGTTGTCGCGAAAGCGCTGCGGCGACCCTCGAGGCAGTCATCTAGAGTCCAAGCTATGAAGGCTGCCTTCTCCGCCGGCCTGTTCCCGAACAGAGCCTCCTGCGCTGCTGCTAAGTCACCATCCATAGCAATCGCTGTCTCGTCGGGATCACCGGGTGACGAATGACTCGGTGGCGCTCTAGGAAGGCGTGAAAGAGGGTCGACGTTCAAATGCTTTCGTCCTGCCCTATGCACAATCTCTAGACCAGGAGCGTAGGCTGAAAATACTGCTCCCCAAGCAGCCAGACGTCAATTGGAGTTCTCGTAAGTGCGTGCCCACTGCAGCGCAGAGTGGTCTGTTACCAGAAGTACCTGTTCACCTTCAATGAATGGCTGAAAACGGACTAAGCCCTCCTTCGCTGCTAACGCCTCCCTCTCCGTTGCTGAATACCGAGTTTCGGCTCCTTTGAAAGACCGCGACCAATAGCCAATTACGCGCTCCACGTGGATAGTTGTCTCATCGAGCGACCCTCCCCAGACATCGGTGTACTCGGTGTCTTTAATCTTGAGGGATAGGTTTACCGTCAACTTGGGGGGTGGCAACCCTGCGTTATATGCCTTCTCGATCTTGGCATAGGCCGCCGTTCCTCGCAAGTCCCGTACTAGAATGGGTTGTAGCTGCTGCAACGCGACTCCCGCCGCGTTGTCCGAAGCGTCCGTATAGAGCTGATACGGGCGACCCTCCATCGGATGTCCCAGCACTGGCGCTCTCCTCAGAGCCTCTTTCGCAGCTCAGAACGCATATTCTTGCTCCGCGCCCCATTCCCACTTCGCGCCTTTCCTCAGAAGGTTGAATAAAGATCGTGCAATGTCCGCGTAGTAAGGGATGAAGCTTGAAAAGTACACTACCATCCCGAGGAATGTCTGCAACTGCGATAGTTTCTTGGGGTGTTCCAGTTCCAAGATGGCTTTCACTTTCTCTGAGTGTGTGGACAGTCCCAATTGGGAAACCTTGTGCCCAAGCAGCAAAATCGATGAGTAAAACATGTGGCACTTAGATGGTGACAAAGTGATCCCCGCTTTTTTGATGGCCAGGAGCACCTTCTCCAGGTGGACGATATGCTCCTCGTAGGTCTTGGAGTACACCACTATATCGTCGATATACACCAAGCAAAAGAGCCAAAGATAAGGCGATAGAATCCCTTGCATGACACGCTGAAAAATCGAGGGCCCATTCCGTAATCCAAATGGCATCCGGCGAAATTGCGATAATCCCCTATGCGTTCGGAAAGCAGTCTTCTCGACGTCTTCTTCAGCGATCTCGAGTTGAGTGAACCCCGATAAGGCGTCGAGACCGCTCATCACCTGGGAACCCGAAAGGGCTTGCAAGATTTCGCTCTGTCGCGGGATAGGAAATTCGTCCGCGACCGTGACTGCATTTAGCTTCCTGTAGTCGACGCAAAATCGAGGTTTACTGTTTTGGTAGGCTATAACCACCGGTGCGCTCCAAGGACTGATAGAAGGCTCAATGACTCCTAGATGGAACCATTGATCCAGCTGAGCGTCGATGACTCGTCGCTTCTCCGGGGAGCTTGCATACATAGGCACTGCAATTGGTTCTTGACCTTCTTTTGTCCGAATATGAGTTTTTGCTTCGTGGTGTCCCAGCCTCCCGTCAAATCCGAAAGCGCCGACTCTCCGTTCGAGCATCTCCCAGGCTTTCTCCTTCAGGTAGTCTGGTAAGTTCCCTACGTCAAGCAACTCCCTTAGTTTGGACGAAGGATAAACGGTAGTGTCGGGCATAGCGGCGGTCTTCGGCCCGTAATCCTCTGATTCTTCTGTCTCAGTACTCGCCAGAGGAATTGGAGTTTCGGCCTTCGGCAAAGATCACGGAACGTTGCCGTGTAAGTCCCTAATGTGTACTCCTCGATAGATGTTGTCTTCCATAGGAGGCACGCCTGAGCCAAAATCGGTCCGAATACAGTAGTCTTTGTGAAGCTGGTCGGTGGCGGTGTCCACGGGATTACTCGATGTGGACGGTGGCGTTTTAGCGTCATTCACATCCTCGTCCAGCCTCGTCCGAATCACTGAACTCACCAACGCCACTCTTTGTTGCATCTCGATCCAGTCACCCTCCGTATGCGGAGAGTCAAAGAAGGATTTAGGGTCAGTAAGCTCCCCCAAGATCTCGCCTTTACGGACGAATCGAGGATGACTGCTGAAGTTGCTGACCGGCAGGAGCGGTTTCCGTGCCGTGATAAGAGTAGGAGGGACGCTGAAGAACAAATCTTCGGTGTTAGCCAGCAGTTGTCGTTCCACTAGCCACTCCTGTTCCAGATCGAGGCCGAAATTTCCATCTATTTGTACGACCTTAGTGGTATGCACCTTAATCAAGCAGTCCTCTTCCGCTCGTACGATCCGACCCTCCTTTCCGTTGCAACGGATCCGCCTTCGTCATCGTCCTTGCGCTCGACGGTGGGCCTTCGCCATCCTGGACTCACTAACGAAGGTCGTCATTCTGGCTGTCAACGCGTGTATCTTGGCCACGTCCTGAGGCGGTTCCACTCCGCATGCATCCACCTCGTATAGCTGCCCTCCGAATTGGATTCTTGTCCCTTTCTCCACATTCCTCGTCACCGACAACTCGTAGTTCTGTTGAAAGTCTTCTCCCAGAAGTAAAGGGACGGACATGTTCCTAACCACGTAGAGTTCTGCTTTGGTGCACAGCAGCGTTCCATCAACGGTCAACATGAGGATCTTCAATTGGACATAGCCTTTAATCACGGTGTCTGCGTCGGTAAGTTGAGCTAGTGTCATCTTGTGCCCTTCGTGAATCTTGGGCTGAGACTTTAGCGTTTTCCAGTAGTCTTCGGAGATCAGTGAAATATCGGCGCATGAGTCTAGCCGGAGGTCTAAAGGCTCATTCTCCACGTCTTCAACCCATCCCTTCACTGACAGCATGGATACTCTGATTGCAGACTCTCCCGGCCTAGTTTTCCGAATCGGTCGGATCACCACTGGAGTGAGCTGGTCTGGGGCTGGAGGAATCTCGGTCTCTCTCTCCTTACTCTCTGCTTCGACTTCGTTGACATCACTTCCCTGCGTCGCGTCATCCCTCTCATCCTCGTCGTACTCGTCCTCCTCGATTCCCATGGGCTCCAGCACGTGCGTCCGCGCTTTCGGCATCCGTGCATCTGTAGCCCAGTACTCGTCCTCCACTTCTTCCATCTGCACCTTAAATGCATGACGTAGACGGCTCGGAGGCGAGGACTCCCTCTCTAACTCCAGTGATACTTCTCGGGTGTCCTGTACGATTATTCCATTCGACGGGGTAGCGTGCCCTTCGGACTCACGCTCGTTTCCACGGGTAACTTCAATAGCTTCCCGATCTCGAGCTGCTGTCTTCAAAAAGGATTGTCTTTAACCTGGTCGTCCAGGAGAACGCAGTACACGCTGTGGTATAGCACTTCCTGGTCATCCAAGTTGGCATCCGCAGTTACTAATAAGACTCCCCTCTTCTGCTTCTCCAGGTAGACGCTCCAATCAGGACATTCTCTATCCCAATGACGGGCGCTACCGCAAACCTTGCAGGGAGAGGGTGGTTCCTTACCCATCTTCGTTCCTACGTGGTCGTTCTTTTTGAACGGGTAGCCTCCTTTGGGAGGTGGATGCTGACGGGTTTTCAAGGCTTGATATGCCTGTCTCAAGGTCTCATCTCCACGTCCTCCAGGATTATCAACGTCCTTATCCCGATCGTCTGGGCCATTATCTGATTCAGATTTCGACGAAAAGAACAGATCCAAATCATCAGAAGTCAAGAGGTTAGCGCGACGCTGGAATGACGAGTTTGGGGAGTATCCAAGTTTCCGCAGCGTGGACGAGAGGTTATGTACTGAAAGAGGTTCAGCCGAATCCCTCCTGACCGCCTCTATGTGAAACCCCAGGTTTGCAGTTTAGGTCTTCTCATGAGTTCGAAGGCCAACGGAGAACACTCGGCGTCCTCAACGTATAACGGGAGAATAAAGTAAAGACGAGTTCTCGTCTTTAGACGGAACTCTAGCCTGTAACCCTGTACTTGGGATCCTGTTACCCGGGACCGGGCTCTTGTGACCTAGAGAGGTGAGCAGACGCGGGTGCTCAGCCGGAGAGATGGTCTTGAGGTAGCGTGTAGACGCTCTGGCTCTTAAGAGCTCAGCTAGTCATAGTATGCGGTGAAGTTAAGATTGATTAGTCATCGGCGCGATCGCACCGATAACACAGCCACTACAAACAATACGAGCGTACTCTAAAATAGAGAGCTTGTGCCGAGCCACCGGGAGCCACCCGGTGGCTCATCAGGCATGCGCTGGCCGGTGGCTCCACGCACATTTCCGCATGTGGTGGCTCTCCGGTGGCTCAGCTATGATGTCAAATACGCACCTCAAGCCCATTCTCAGGTACAAGAATATCTTTTCACGTGCACAAGGGAAACTATTTTGGACTGCCCATATTTCTAGCTGCAGGATGCAACTTGTTTTCCGCAAGAATAGCGACATTTTGCAGCCACTGGCAGCGCATGCCTGCCGGGCCACTGGGTGGCTCCCGGTGGCTCAGTGCAAGCTCTCTAATATATACATCTAACTTACAATATATATATCGCTCTATCACAGTGCCCTCCAGTACGGGCGTATGGTTTGACTAGCCGTACAAGTCTTGATCATTCTCGAGATAGTCCGAAGGAGAGTAAGAAAGGGACGACGGCCCCGCAACAGCTTGTAAGCTTTGAGGCTGCACGCGAGCATCCAATCCAATGGCCAACTGCAAAGCTCGCTCCTCTTCTTGCGCGCGCAATTCCGCTATCCGGCGCTCCTCCCTTTCCTTCTCCAGAGATCGAAGTCGTTCTTGAGCATGGGCACATTTCGATTCTTCCTCCCGAGAGTGTAATAGCTTGGTCTCTCTTTCCGCTTTTCTCTCCTCTTCTCTTCGAAGTCGTCGCTGAGTGCGATTATGCTTGCGGAAGCGGTGAGGCTTGACCGGCCCTACCCGTTCTTCCAAAGGCACTCGGAAGTGTTCGAAGACGGAGACATCGGCCATCTCTACGTCCTTGAATTTGGGTTGTGTGTCGCTAAATCTTTCCAGCAAGCTACGGCGCACGGGGAGAAGGGAAGAAGAAGGGAGCATGGCCAAGCTTGACAGTCCCGAGGAGTCGCCGGGCTCGAGACACGACAGAAGAGGAAGAGGCGTCTCGTCCGTCCTCGGTGGCGTAACGGGTGAACGCATGGATCTCGTGGAGCGAGATCGACCAGACGAGGAGTACAGGGAGTCGGTGGATGGTGAGGATCCTCGCGAATGCCTTCTGGCTCGGCCCTTCCCTTTCTGTTCTACGTAACTAGAGCGTCGTATGGAGCGAGATCGGCGGGCGGAGCGAGGCGGAGAGCGTTGACGAGCGCGACTCAAGGAGTGGCGAGGGGAGCGGGAACGGAGGGGGGATCGAGACCAGCATCGAGGTCGAGGGGAAACAGGCGTAATCGAACGCTGCCGCAAAGACACCGGGGACCTCCTTCCTCGAGGAGAGCGACTCGCTTGACGAGGCCGCAACCTCCGTCTACGCATCAGCGGAGGAGAGGAAGATTGTGACCTCGGTCTTCCTCTGTAAAGCGGTGCCCCCCGTCTTGCAGATCTCGATCGATCCCAGGATCGATTCAGGGGCTGCGAATTCCTCAGAGATGGTTCGAAGCGTGTTTCGTTCATCGGATTAGGAGGCTGTTGGCGGGCGTTGGCTGAAGGAGCGGCCCAATGCGATGCGGGGGCAGTGGAAGCAGGTGTGCGCGTTACCGAGTGAAGTGGTCGTCCCACACCCAGGGGAACGGCGTTCGCTCCTCCCCTTACTCCCCACGAGGAGGCGATGTTTCGATTCGTTTGTCCCTGCGACGAGCGGTCCGGGGCAGCAAAAGGACTGCCTGTCCTAAGTGAGGGAGGGACAGGCGGAGCAGCCGCGACAGCGGGAGGGGGTTTCGAACGCATGCTCAAACCTTGGGGGACGGGGCGCGCGATATACCCTGGCCGGTTCGTCGAGCGTTGGAGACTTCCTTCGGTCTTGGGCGAAGGCGGAACCGGAGGTACATCTGGCGCCCTCGACAGTTCTCCTTCGGACGAGCCCAAGGACACAGCGTCACCCACTTCTTCACGATCAAGGTCTAGCACCCATCGACCCTTGTTTGGTTCATGGTCGCCGCTAGGGAGCAGGGGTAATTGCTCCGGTCGCAGCGGCGCGGCGGTCTTTCCGACGTCCGAAGGGCGAGGGTCCATATCCTTATACATCCATTCCGAACTCGACCTCTTCAAGTACGGATTTCCGCTGGGGAATAGGAAAGGCCAGCCTGGCACGGGTCTTCCGAAGGCGCGCTCGGTCGTTAGCCCCGAGTTCGCAGGAAGGTCAGGGTTTCCTTCGAAGATGAGCCTCCGCTGTAGCGCGCGATCATACCACTCGACATCCCCTTTGTCGAGCCTCCGGGCGTCACTATGCTGCCCAAGCTGCCGGATGTAAACTTTGTCAGTATCGTCGCGACGAGACTCTCAGAACGTGGTCCACGCTCGACGATCGTTTCGTCGGATAGCGGGCGGTCGGAGCCACGCTACTCGAGACGAATCCATCACTATCTTGGCGCTCATGGAATAGTCTAACGAACCCGCGGAAGTAGTGGCCTCCGAAGCGTCGAGCGGGCGAGTAGTAGTCCCAGCGGTGAGGTTGGGGATAGAGGTCGAGGCGAGTGGTGCAGATGATCCCAAGAAGACGTGAGCTCGGGCTACACACCTTCTCTCTATCTCGTCCGAGTTAGGCGGCACGTCGAGAGGCAGGATCTCATCCTCTGAGAGATTCAACTGCCATCGTAGGCTCGACCGTCGACTATTCTCGGCACTCCAGTTGACGCGCGCATAGGGAACAGGGTTTTGGTCTGTGATGGTGTAACGGTACTCCCGCAAGGCGATCCTATCGAACTCATACGACTCGTGATCCAGGAGACGCGCGACGTCAGTATTCTTGACGAATGAATCGAGAGCCGACTGGCGGAGAGCGTCCCTTTCCGGAAGCACGTGAATGACAAAGCACAGGAGCGCAGCGCAGGTGAGAAACCACAAGGCGTCCGCCTCTTCGGCCCCGTTAATCCAGACGCCAAGATATCGGTCATTAGCGTCCAAAATAACATCGCCGCGAGTCGGGGCTGGCAAGTCCTCTCGAGCGGCGAGCGTAGCCATCGTGAGCCAGGCTTGTTTCTCCCGGAGCCACTGATTCATCTCGGCAAGACGGTCTACGGCCTCCTCGTACGTCTGGGCTCGATGGAGGATGTCGAACGGCCGGGCGGTCTGAGGGTGGTGGGGGCGATGACGGTTCAAAGCGGGACGAACTCGCTCCACTTTATGCGATACTTGTTCGATTTGAATCTCGAGCTCCCGGTTCCGCTGTTCAAGTCGCTCGACGTGTGAAGGACGGATCCGACCGTAAGTCTCGCGACCGACCGGGTTCTGCCAGACGGAGTACGCAGTAGCGTACTCGACATCTGATGTCGAGCAGTGCGCCTCCCATACGATGAACTCGAGCCATGGCTTAATCGTACGGTAGACTTGAGGCGAACGGGTGAAGTCGGCCGGTCCTCCGTAACTGTCATACCGTCGTTGAGAGGGGTCGACAGCACGAGGCACTTGATCGAGCGGCGGGAACGCTCCGGGGTAGAACGGATCCTGTTGTGAATTGGGGCTCCTGTTATATACCAAGCCGTGGGAATGGCTATGCCGGATAAGCCGGCCGGCGAATGAAAGCCGGTCGGGATAAGAAAGCCGGTCAGCGTAGGAATGCCGAAAGCCGAAGGTGAACGGACGTGGGGACGCTAACGCCACAGAGGTGCTGGGCGAGCTAGACTACTAGCCGGCGAAGTGGATAAGGAACCGAGCGGCCGAAGTGAACAAGGCCGAAGGATGGAGAACGACTTAGACAATGAACGAGTAGTCCAAAGACGTTAATAACTAATCTAAAGTACAAGCTGGTAGATACGGGGTTTAAATACTAAAGCCGGATCTAATTATGAATCGGGAAGCACAAGGAATATAGCAAATGGAGAACATAGCCTTGAAGCGAGTACAAGGGAACATACGGATGGAGAACAATGCATGGGGGCGTGTAGATGGAAAGCATGTGGAGATCCACGCGAAGGCGGATAAACGGGAAACGCTCAGAATACTTCATTGCGTGAAAACCCGTCTTCGGCCAAAGGCCGGACGCTAGTCCGAAGACCGGCGGATCGGAGAATGTGAACCGGGGAAAGTCCGGCGTAGTGGCGGAGTATAGTGATAAGCCGGACGGCGTAATAAGCCGGTAAGCCGGATTCCGCTGGAGGAGGTACCGGGTGGTACGGGATGTAACAGTATCCCCCCTTTACGTTCCTTGCCCTCAAGGAACAAGGATGTCGTGGGAGGAAGCATGTGACGGCCGAGGGTAATGGAATGCCGGAGAAGAACAATGCCGTCACGTGCGGTATTGACACAAGTCTAAGACAGTTGTCAAACACATCACAACAAGGAAAATTTTCTTTCTCCACAACCACTACCCACAACACCGACACGAAATGGAACCAGGAAACCCCGGACCCAGCGGCGGCGACAACAACGGAAGCCGCGACGGCTCTCCGGAATACGCACGACGCCGGGCGGACGTTAGGCAGGGAAAGAGGAAAGCGGCCGACGCGGGGGTTGAGAGTGAGGACGAGGGACGCGAGAAGCGCATGAGGGAGGACGGCGGAGACGAGGATGACGCGGCCGAAGTGGCGCGCAAGAAGGACCTCGCCCGGCTGTCGGAGCGGGATTCGGAGGTTGCGCTGGGAGTGGCGCGGAACGAGGAGAGGGAGCGGGAGGAAACACTGCGGACGGAGGGTGAGCGGAACGCCGCCATGAAGAAGCTCGCCGCCGAACGAAAGGCACGTGCGGATCGGGACGCCACCAAGAAGATGCAGGAACCCGATGCGCCATTGATCACCGCGGCGGGACCGTCGGGGAGGATTCACGCGGCGCGGGACCAGGAGGGACTTCGCAAACAGGCCGCGGCGTACAAAAGGGAGTACGAGCGGCTTATCGAGGCCGCGGAGCAGGCGAGGAGGAACATGGCGTTGTTGATGCGCCAGGCGGGATTGGTGGACGATGACGAGGATATGCCGACGCCACCGCCGTCGCCCGAGGGAGCGCCGTCCAGCCTCGATAGGCCGGACTCACAACCGCCAAGTCCCGGCGGAGAAGAGCCGGAAGTGCAGGTTTTGCCGGAAGAGGAGGAGGAGGACGTTGACCAGGACGAGGAGGACGAGATCCAGGAGATGCCGGCCCCATCAAAGGGGAAAATTTTTTAAGAAGGTGCGCCGCAGTAAGCCGGGGAAGATTGGGACTAACGTACCGGCTTAACAGGATGCGACCGGTGCGCGGTCAACGGAATCCATTGCCGGGAGTACGTCGGCACAAGAACGCGGAAGAGGGGCGCCTGCGCGGCGTGTCACGACGCGAAGGCGAAGTGCTCGCTCGTGAAGCGAGACGAAGATGAAAAGCCGGCGGCTTCCAAAAAACCGAAGTCCGATGGCGAGGAAAGGCCGAAGCCGCGCCGGAGACCCGTCCGGGTCGTGGTGGATTCGTGGGCGTCGACGCCGGCGGAAGAAGTCGTCGAAGGCCGAACACGGTCGGCCCATGCCAACGCGTCCATCGCCCGCTTGTCGCGGCGTGTGGAGCGCCTGGAGGCGACGGTCGCGCAAGACCACGAGCGCATTGCGATGCTCCGGACGGTCGCACGCGCCGGGCTCGTCAACGACATTCGCAATGCGGCGAACGACGAGACGTTGGCGGCACTCCGGACGTTCGAGGTGATGTTAGAGAACGACTACGTCGCGGAGGTGGCGCGCGAGGAGGAGCAGAAGGAGAAAGAGGAAGAACGGAAGAAGAAGAAGGCGAAGAAGACCGCACCGACTTTGGATAAGCCGAAGGCCGAAAAGCCGCGGAAGGGCAAGTCCGTGCGAGGACGTTCGCCGGTGGTACCAGTCGCTGGCCCATCTCGTATACCGTCGTCGCGGCGTTCGAATCGCCCCGTCGATACTCCACGCCGGTCGCTTCATCCGCCGGGTTCAAACCCGGAGTCCGACAACGAGACGGCCGACCGGGACAAGATCGTCTCGTGGAAACGCGAAGTTCCAACCGGTGCCTTGTGGCATTTTTCGCCGGTCACGGAGGACGTCAGTATGCCACCGGTGGAGGATGAGAACGAGATGCAGGTGGACACGTCGGTGCCGCTGGAGCGGCCGTACGATCCGTTGCAGCCCCTTAGGCCGGGGGAAAAGTTGGCCACAGTGACGGTGAAGGAGGAGGTAGAGGAAGACGCGGTTGCGCCGGAGGGACCTACGCCGGCGGTGAATACCGCCGCCATTGATGCGCCGCCTCGGGCGCCCACGATTACGCCGGCAGAAGAGCCAGTCGTTGCGCCGGCTGAAGAGCCGGTTGCTGGACCGTCGAACGTTGCGCCGTCCGGGGAGCTGGGATCGACCGAGGAACCGACGACAGAAGAAGTTACGGTGAAGGTCGAGGAAGAGGACCCACTTGTGCCGGGCGCGAAGAAGATCGTCGCCAAGACGATAACTGTCGTCACCCGACAGATATTGAAGACCGAAGTCGGAGGGTCGCAAGGAAAGCCGATCGAGATCGACCTCTCGGATGACGAACCGGCACCGACGGCGGGACCCAGCGGGACGCGGAGGGAGATGAGTCTCCCGGACGTGGTGGTGGAAGAACCGAAGGATGGCGAGAGTGCCGAGGGAAGTGGAACCGGCGGACCGGCGGAGGAGTAGATTGACCGGAGCGGTCAATATTTTTTGAATGTATAATAAAAGAAAAAACGGACACTTTGTAGATAGAAAATGCCGCTGTATATTTGCGTATTTAATGGAGAGTTTTCTTGGGTTTGAAGTCCAATCGAGGGATAAGTGGAAGACGGAGTGAACCAATAAGCCGGGCGATATGCCGGGCATTCGAGCCGGTCAAGACCGGCGTAGCAGAAGCGTTAAGGAACAGGCCCCGGCTTACGAGGGTAACGCCGGTGAAAGGAGTCAACATGTTCTTGAGCGTCAATATCCACCGCGGCGACCCAATCGTATTGGTCGTCGGTGTTCTCGTAGCCAAGCCACTCCACGTAATACCGGAGTTGCCGGTTCTTGTCCTTGAAACGCCGGTCGAGCTTAGAGTCGACAATCTGTTTGATTTCAACGTGGCTTTCGCCGTCAATGATTTCTACAGCGCCAGGTGGCTCTTCGGTGCGTGAAGGAAAAGGATTGGGGAAGTGAGGCTCGAGTTGTGACACATGGAAAGTAGGATGAACTCCCTTGAGCGTTTTCGGAAGCCGAATGGTATAAGAGGCCGCACTGGGTTTGGCGAGGATCTCGTATGGGCCAAAGTGGTTCTCGGCGAATTTCTTCGTCGGCCGAGTGGTACGCAGATGTTCTGCCGAAACGTAGACGGAATCGCCGATGTTGAATTGAGGATCCGGCAAACGCTTTCGGTCGGCGGTTTCCTTATACCGATCCTTTGCGAATGTAATCTGTTGCCGGAGGTACTCGTGAAGGGATTTGAGATCGACGGCATAGTCCTTGGCATAGACGTTAGCGACATCGCGTTCGGCATGGACGGTAATTGCCGGGTTATAACCCTTGTTCGCGAAGAACGGGGATATGCCGGTGGAAGCGTTCGGCGCATTGTTGAGTGCGAATTCGGCGAGGGGTAGAAGCCGATCCCAGTCGTCCTGTTGGTACGAGCAGTACATCCGGATGTATTGTTCCAGAGTCTGATTCATACGTTCAGTTTGACCGTCGGCCTCCGGGTGATACCCCGAGGTATAGTGAAACTCCATTGATAGGAGCTCGCCGAGAGAGCGGAAGAACGCCGATACGAATTCGGAACCACGATCGCTGGTGCAGTGAGATGGAACACCGTGTTTAGAAAAGACGTGAATGAGGAAAAGGTTGGCAAGACGCCGGGAGTCAACGTGAATGTCACAGGCGATGAGGATGACCTGTTTTGAAGACCGATCACAAATGACGAGGATGGAATCGAATTCACCAGATTCGCCGGCTTTCGGCAATTCTTCAATGAAATCGATGGAGATGGAATGCCAAGGCCGGAGGGCGACCGGTAAAGGCTTAAGGAGGCCGTACGGCCGATGCCTAGGCTTTTTGTTACGCCGACAGAGGACACAAGACCGGCAGAAATCCTTGACGGACGTCCGGAGGTCGGGCCAGGTATATTCTCGGCGTATGAGAGCGAGAGTCCTGTTTTCGCCGAAATGGCCGGCGAGAACATGGTCGTGATGATGAACTAATACACGTACCCGGAGCTCCTCGGAGGTACCGGAAACCAATGGGACATAAATGCGCTCGTCACGGCGGAGTAGACCGGCGTTGTTGATAGTCCAGCGTGGGGAATCGCCGGCGGTGGCGGCGGCTAAGCCGGAAACCGCGGCGGGATCGTCATGGAGGTGGGATAAGATGTCGGCGTGAAGCTGCTCAACATCCATGACGATAGTGGCTCGGAGGACGACATCCTCGAGATAGGTGGCTCGGAGTGAAGCGGAAAGTTGATCCTGAGTAAAGATAGGACGAAAATTCTGAGGGTTGACTTTACTGTATGTGCTATCCCCCTCTTTAGGGTAGACGTCCCATCGTCTAGTTAAAGCGTCAGGTTTTCCGCCGAGCCGGCCCGGCCGGAATCGGATGACCATGTTGAATCGGCATAGGTACTCGGACCACCGGACTTGGCGACGGGTTAAGATCTTCGTCGTCGCAAAGTATTCCAGGTTTTTATGATCCGTAACGACATCGACTGTAAGCGCCGAGCCTTCGAGGTAATGCCGCCAGTGTTTAAAGGCGTCGAAGATGGCGAGGCACTCCTTGTCGTGTGTGTCGTAGTTAAGTTCCGAAGGGCCGAGGGTGCGAGACCGAAAAGCGACCGGGTAAATTTCGCCGTCCTCACCGGCGATGGAGAGAATCGCCGCGATGGCGTAGTCGGAGGCGTCGGTCTCAACGGTAAGCTGAGGACCGGGAACCCAGTGGTGTAGGATGGGTGCCTCCGTGAATGCCCGTTTGAGGGTGTCAAAAGCCGTTTGAGCTTCGTCGGACCAAGTCCACCGTACGCCGGAACGGGTTAGACGCGTGAGCGGAATAGTGATGGCCGAGTAGTCGTAGATAAAACGCCGGTAGAAGTTGCAAAAGCCGAGGAAAGACTGTACGTCCTTGACTTTTCGAGGCTCCGGCCAGTCGGTAATGGCCGCGACTTTCTCCGGAGACATGGTAAAGCCGTCCGGTGAAAGGATAAAACCTAGAAACTCCGTAGTGGTTACGCCGAACTCACATTTCTTGAGTTTGCAGAACAGCGAAGCGCCGCGCAAACACTTTAATACCTCCCGTACATGAGCCATATGCTGTTTCTCGTCATCGGAGTAGACGAGTATATCGTCCAGATAGACGACGACGGTGACGTCCAGCAGATCGGCGAAGAGGTTATTGAGGAAACGTTGAAACGCCGACGGGGCGTTGGTGAGACCTTCGGGTACTACCCGGAAGTCGAATGAGCCGTACCGAGTGCGAAATGCGGTTTTCGGCTCATCGCCAGCGGCGATCCGGAGCAAGTGATAAGCATGTCGGAGATCGAGTTTCGTATAAATGCGTGCTTTTCCTGGGGCGTCGAGTAAATCCGAGATTAGAGGAAGCGGATAGCTATCCTTCTTCGTAATCCGATTGAGACCGCGGTAATCGACACAAAGCCGGAGGCTGCCGTCCTTCTTTCTAGCGAAAAGAATAGGAGCGCCATGACTGGAACGAGACGGGTAAATAAAACCGGCCTTTAAGTTTTCATCCAGGAATGTCCGGAGGGCGGCCAACTCGTTTTGTGAGAGCGAGTATACATGGCCGACCGGCGGAGCATCGCCGCCAATGAGTTCGATCTTCAGATCGTGGTCCCGATGAGGAGGCAGGTTGAAGGCTTCCTGCTCCGAAAAGACGTCGGCGAAGTCGTGATATTCCGGCGGGATACCGGCCGTGCTAAACGGCTCGGCTTCGGCCGACCGGGAAAGGACTTCGTCCGGAAGGTGAGCACGCAAGGTGAACTGCTGGGTGGATTTATCTTTGATGATGGCGCGATACGCCGCGGCGTTAACGAGAGACACGTGCGGAGCAGTGGTGAAAGGCCGGGGAAGGTCCGCGGCCGGGATAGACTCCGGTGAAGGAGCAGGTGGGATCTCCATGGAAGGAGCAAGAGGTGGCGAAGACGTTCTCGGTGTAGGTAAGCCGGCCGGCGTATTGGGCAAATATGCCGGTATCGCCGGGGGCGCCTCGTCCGTAACCGGAGCAACCGAAACAGAATCAGGCATAATAGCCTGGGGTGTCGACACAGAAGACTCCGAAGTGTCGATGGCCCGGAATGAGATAGTAGCGTCAACCCAATTAATCAACGGATTATGGCGGGTGAGCCATGAGTATCCAAGAACCAAGTCACATGGAGAATCAAGACGGGTAACGTAGAATTCCACTAAGTGGACATCGCCGGATGGGAACCGAGTGAGCAGCCGGACCTGCTTGTCGATCACAGAAGTAGAGCCGTCGAGATACCGGAGGTTAACCGGTTGAATCGCGTACAGAGTAAAAGCATTTAATTCGCAGACTTTTGCAGATATAAAACAATGTGAGGAGCCGGAATCAATGAGAGTCCGTAAGCGGGAGTTGAATCCCGAGGCAATACGTGATACAACGGAAGGGAGTAAGGTTGCGCTTAACTCCGAACCGGCTTTGAGATAGGCCGAGAGGAGCGCAGAGACATCGAGAGAGACGTAAAGGGCATTAGGGGAAAGAGCGGACGCATTGAGGTGAACCTCGGTAGACACCCCGGAGTCAACGCAACTCGGACTGGGTGAGGAGGAACCCGAGCTGCTGTCTATTTTTTTGAGTCGGGGGTGCTATCGGCGTCGCTAGTGACATTAGCGGCTTTACCGAACGCAGGCCGTTCTTTCTTCTTCTTACAATCATCGGCTTTATGGCCGGAACCTCCGCAGAACATGCAGAGACCGGCCTTCTCCCGGCGTTCACGTTCCTCCGGCTTAAGTTTCCCGTCCGCGCCGAGTTTGGCGGCGTAGGGCTTCGGCGTTTGAGTATTGCCTTTGCCTTTGCCGCCGGACTTCTCCTTGCCGCCGGAGTTATTGCCGGCGGTTTTCGGAGGAGTGTTGGCGTTGGAAGGAGGGGATTTGTCGCCGGAGCCAGACTTCCCTTTACCCTTGCCCTTATCCCGCCGGCCGGACTTCTGTCCGCCGTCGGCGTTACCGCCAGACGTGCCGGTATTGTCGGAACGGGGGTTTTGGGCACGCTCACGCTGTTTCTCCATTTCGCGTTGCCAGTGGCGCTGATCGATGCGTCGGGCTGCGTCCTTGCAGCCGGCAAGAGATCTATCCCAGTATTGCCGGGCCATTTCGTCTTTGATACGAGATGGTAAGCCGTCGTAGAACTGAGACCGGAGGGCACGATTATCCCAACCGGTAATCGGAGCGAGCTGGTCGAAGGAGATGATGTATGTAGCGATTTTATCGCTGGACTTCATGCGCAGAACTTTAATGCCGGCTTCGGCATCCCCGATAGGATCTTGGGGGCCGAAGTTGTCGGATAGCTCCCGGAGGAACAGAATGAGATTTCCATCCCAGGCTGGCGGTGCGGAATTGTCGTAGAGATTCAGCTGGAACCACAGGGCAGCGGTCCCACGTAGATACGACATGATGAAGAGAATACGTTCATCATCCGACTGGAAATCCTGCTGCCGCTCAGCGAAATGCATATAGCACTGGTTGAGGAAGGGCTGCAGTTTCGCCGGATCGGCACCGTCATAAGTGTCCGGATTTCGGAGAAGCGAGCGAGTTGAGCGAGGAGCGGAGGACTGGTTGTTGTTGTGATTAATGAGGGCCGCAGAGAGCCCGGAAATCGTCGTAAAGAGCAACTGCTCAAAGTCCGGTTGTTGTCCCGGGGGCCGGCCAGGAGGACCGGCGGGACCTCGACGGTCACCACCGCCACCACCTCCACCTCCGCCGCCACCTCCGCCTCCTCCGCCGCCTCCACCGCCAGGTTGGCCGGGTGGTCCAGAAGGAGGCCCAGGGGGGCCCTCGGGATCGCCATTGCCGCCATCTGACGAGTCGGAAGAACTATGGTGAGAAGGTTCATCACCGCCCTCCGGCGGCACAGGCGAACCGTGATCGGTCGGCCCGGCGCTAGCAGGACGATGTGGAGGAGATGCATGCCGTGAACCGTTATCACCGGCGGGAGAAGCCTGCCGGGATATGTGAGCATACGGTATAGATTCAACATTAGGCATATCTTGAGCCCTGCCGCGCTCCGGATAAGGAGAAGCAGGGTATCGACGGGGATTGTCCGGAGTATGGGGTGAGGAAACCAGCCCGGGAACTGTTACCGATGCAACGGCCGGTGCGGGATTCGCCGCACGGCGAGTGGCCAATGATGAGGGTAAGAAGGGCTGGGGTGACGGAGTAATGGGTCCAGTATAGACACCCGATTGGTGAGAGGGTGGACTGAGAGGAACGACGTTTGAAAAGAACCGGGATTGACGACGACGTTGAATGTCGTTGGTACCGGGAAGAAGATTGTTAGACATGGGTTTTGCCAGCAAGGTAGGTGAGATTAGTTATACTGTTATATACCAAGCCGCGGGAATGGCTATGCCGGATAAGCCGGCCGGCGAATGAAAGCCGGTCGGGATAAGAAAGCCGGTCAGCGTAGGAATGCCGAAAGCCGAAGGTGAACGGACGTGGGGACGCTAACGCCACAGAGGTGCTGGGCGAGCTAGACTACTAGCCGGCGAAGTGGATAAGGAACCGAGCGGCCGAAGTGAACAAGGCCGAAGGATGGAGAACGACTTAGACAATGAACGAGTAGTCCAAAGACGTTAATAACTAATCTAAAGTACAAGCTGGTAGATACGGGGTTTAAATACTAAAGCCGGATCTAATTATGAATCGGGAAGCACAAGGAATATAGCAAATGGAGAACATAGCCTTGAAGCGAGTACAAGGGAACATACGGATGGAGAACAATGCATGGGGGCGTGTAGATGGAAAGCATGTGGAGATCCACGCGAAGGCGGATAAACGGGAAACGCTCAGAATACTTCATTGCGTGAAAACCCGTCTTCGGCCAAAGGCCGGACGCTAGTCCGAAGACCGGCGGATCGGAGAATGTGAACCGGGGAAAGTCCGGCGTAGTGGCGGAGTATAGTGATAAGCCGGACGGCGTAATAAGCCGGTAAGCCGGATTCCGCCGGAGGAGGTACCGGGTGGTACGGGATGTAACAGCTCCAGATTAAATAAGACCGCCCCCCGACACGGACGACGTGAGAGTGGTACGCGCGGATCTCCGGCAATTGAAAACCCAACGCATCGTCTACCGTGGGGAGGTTCCGGTAACCATGTCCGCTGCGAAGACGTCGCGTTGAGTACACGCGAACGTCTCGTTCCGAGGCGCTGATACCGGCGGGATTGGAAAGGTCGGAGTCCATGGAATGTTTACGGCAGCGGTGCAAAGTCGGCGTGTTCAGTTCGGACGGAGTCTCTAGGAAGACTCGACGTCAGGGAGTTCCGGGAGGAAAGAGGGGAAGGGTAGCGTGGTAGTAGATAGTAGTGGAAGAAAAGGAATTTCAAAGATGGGACGTAAATAGAAGCAAACTATCTCACGAGATGGAATCCACCGGCCCGATCGATAACGATTAGATGTTAGACGCCCTGCGCGCTCGGTGAATACTGGAGTCTATAGCCCTTTGAGAGACTTGTATTCGCGACAAAGTTCGGGGGCGTTACGGAGTTCATACTCTGAAACCCACGAATCTTCGGAGGGATCAAACCCCCTCCAGCGCACCAGATACATTCGCCTGTTGCCCTCCCTGTGCGTGGTCAACCTGTGACCCAGAATGGCTTCCACTTCATACTCCTCAGATGCGTTAAGGAGGTCTCGAGTTGGGGGAAGGATTACCCGTTCTCCGTATTCCGGGGAGGACTGACGGTACTTGCGTAAATGGGATAAATTGAAAACGGGGTGCATGGGGTAGTTGTCCGGAAGCCGGAGGCGGTAGACCAAGGGATTAACCTTCTCTAGCACCTCAAACGGCCCGATAGTGCGCTGCACTAGTTTGCGGCCGTGGCCCTCCACATCCACTAACTTGAGTGTGTGAGGGTTGACCAATGCGAGGTCTCCAGGCTGTAGCTTGACTACCGCCTTTCGTCCCTTGTTGTACGCACGCGCTTGACGTTCTTGCGCAAGCACGAGAGCGTCCCGAGCTCTCTGTCGATACGAATCTATCGTGGCAACGTAATCCTCCGCTTTCTGGCTCGCCATAAACGGCCGATTAACGGGGTCGCGTCCAGGCACGAGAATCCCGGTGGTGGTGCGAGGTTGGTAACCGAATAAGAGGAAGTCGGGGGTAAACCTCGTTGAGGAGTGGACGGAGGAGTTATACGCGTGGGCCGCTTCACCGAGCCAACGCGCCCAAGACGTGCGGTCACCCGCGACGTAAGCCCGCAGCATCTGCTCGATCGTGGCGTTAAGCACCTCGGTCTGGCCATCGGTTTGAGGATGGTGAGAGGAAGAGAGAGCCATAACCCCCCCATAATACTCGAATACCGAGCGCCAGAACACAGTCGCTCAACGCGTGTCCCGATCTGCTATAACCCGTTCGGGCAGACCGTATACGTTGACGACACGCTCCATGAAGAGTCTGGCGAACCCTTCTTGAGTTAGTTCGTTGTGAGTAGGCAGGATGATGGCATATTTGGTGAGCTTATCCACTATCACCAATATCGCGGTGTATTTCTCTGGCCCAGAGGGAGGTAGCCCGGTGATCAAGTCCAAGGATACAGTAGCGAACGGTCGACTCAGAATATGAGCCGGACGCAATCCACCCATGGCTGCTCGCCTCTCTTCTTTAATTTTTTGGCAGACATCGCAGGATGGTCCGAATTCCTCCACGTCTTTATCCATTCGCGGCCAGTATAGTATTTCCCTGAGACGGGCAAGGAATCGGTGGGGGCCCGCGTGTGCGCTTTCGAGAGCGGAATCATGTACCCATTTCAATACTGCTGGAACTTGCGCTCGTGGTACACAGAGTCGGGGATTCCAATCCGCATCGATGAATTAGAGCAGTCCGTTACTCCCTTTCTGGAAGCAAGAGGGAGTAAGAAGGGTCTCCGGATTAGGTGCCACATCCACGAAGTGTTTACGAAAAACAGGATCGGAGCGGTACCCTTCCGAGATCTCCTTCAAGAATTGCGGGCTGGCTGCGAACAGGATGTGAGATCGATTCTCCCAGTTTTCCTCCATCGAGTCGTCGGAAGGCTTAATTCCCGCTGGGTAAGTCCAATGGTCGTTTGAGGGAAAAGGTAGGTCATCCAAGGGAGATGCTCCCGTGGGGGAAATCTCAACCTTAGGATCCTCGACTTGATCCCACGCCTTGGCTTGTCTCCGAGTAAGGATGGGGTACGTGTCATAGTTTTCGATTACGTCGTCCCACCAAATTGCTGAGAAGGCCACTTTTGGGGCGCGCGCTGCGTCCTCCCTCAGCTCGAATTCCTGAGCCCGTTCCTTCTTGTCTTCCTCCTGTACTATCGGAACCTCCTCGTCCCGGATCGGCGAACTGTGTGGCGGAATCCTAGGTAGTCGCGATAGCGGATCCACCTTGGAGTGTACTCATCCCGGACGATGTACGATCCTAAGTCCCGGGTACGCAGCGAACACTGCCCCCCACGCCGCCAGTCGGCGATTAGCATTCTCGTAGACCCTTGCCCACTGTAATGCGGCATGATCGGTGATCAACACCACCGTCTCCCCTTCTATAAAAGGTTGAAATTTCACCAACCCTTCCTTCGCGCCCAGCGCTTTGCGCTCTGTGGCGCTGTAGTTCCGCTCTGCGGATTTGAGAGACCTGCTCCAGTACGCAATGACACGTTCAACGTGAACAATAGTCTCCTCAAATGTCGTCGCCCACTCGTCGGGTTGTGGTAACTCCACAACATCGTCAGTCAAATGGGTGAAGAGACGGGGAACCGGCAGCTTGGCTTCCCATGCCCCCTTAAGCCGATCATAAGCGGAGGTACCCTTCAGGTCCTTCATGCAAATAGGCTGCACTTGTTGGAGGCTCGTTCCCAGCGCGAAGTCCGAAGCATCAGTGTACAAGCGGTAGGGGCGGCCCTGAATGGCATGCCCCAGGATAGGCGCGCTCGTGAGGGCATCCTTCGCCTGCTGGAAGGCAATCTCATGTTCGGCTTTCCACACGAACTTCACGCCTTTCTTGAGTAGAGCGTGCAGTGGTGCAGAAATGTACGCGTAGAATGGAATGTACTGCGCGAAGTACACGCACATCCCTAGGAATTTTTGGAGGTCTGAGATGTGAGTCGGCCTGGTGATCTCCTGGATGGCTGCAACCTTCTCTTGATGGGTGGAGAGCCCAAGCCTCGACACCTTTTGTCCCAGTAGAAGGATTGAAGAGTAGCCGACATAACACTTGGCGGGCGAGAGGGTGATACCCGCTTTAGCGATCGCTCCCAGTACTTTGTCCAGGTGGACTAAGTGCTCTTCCCAGCTCTTGGAGAAGACGACTATGTTGTCTATGTATACTAACGTGAAGAGCCAGAGATACGGAGCGAGTACGCCCTGCATGACTCGCTGGAATATAGAAGGCCCGTTCCGAAGGCCGAATGGCATTCTTTTGAACTGCCATAGCCTGCGATGCGAGCGGAAGGCTGTTTTCTCCTTGTCCTTCTCGTCCATTTCCAACTGCGTGAACCCAGCGAGAGCGTCAAACGAAGATAGAACTTGGGCCCCACTCAACGCTTGCAGGATCTCACTCTGCCGCGGAATAGGGAATTCGTCGGGAATAGTCCGCTCGTTAAGCTTGCGGTAGTCAACGCACAGTCTCGGTTTGCCATTGCGATAAATGACCACGCATGGAAACCCCCAAGGGCTGACCGAAGGTTCTATAACTTCGGCCTCGAACCAGGTGTCCATCTGTTTGTCTATCACTTCGCGTTTGGCCGGAGAAGAGCCGTACATGCACGTGCCCTAAGCGACCCCCTACACCGAAGGCGGAGGAGTTCTTTCGTAGAACCTCCTCTAATGACGCCCGGTGTTGATCGGGAATGTCCATCCCCCAATTAACTAAAGCAGATACGTCTCCCTCGGGAATTGGGTCTTCAGGAACCGCTGTCGTCTTGGGGCCGAAAGGCTCGTTCCCATCGAGCTTGTCGTCGTCGTACCCAATGGGCGGTACGGTCGCAGTGGCGAGATCCTGGTCTCACAAAGTACCAATCGTCGAGCGTATCGCCTCCGCTGCAGCAACCATTTTCGCTTCCTGTTCCTCGTCTTTGGGCTTGTCTGCGTACAATGAAGGGTCTCGCAAATGACCCACGACCTCCCCCTTTCTGATATACCAGGGGCGAGTGCTTGGGTTGGCTATGGGAAACATCGGCTTGTCTGAGTTGATCCAAGTAGTCGGGGCTGCTAACACGCTCTCGTCGTCCATAGAGATGATGACCTTCTCCACGAGCCAATCTTTCCTTCCCTCGAATGGCCCATGTACGCGGATGTTATGCACTGTGCCAGCCGCTATCAGGGCATCTTCAGAGGCTAGGACCTCAGGAAGTCGCTTCTCTCCCATTCTCGCCGCTCTCGTACGCTCCCTACGGGCAGCGGAGCGGCGTAAGAAGGAACGTGTTTTCACCGCCATGACTTTACGCAAATCGAATCCGAGATCAATGGCTTGCGAGGACGATCCAGGAATAACTCTCCCGGACTGTCCGACCCGGACATCGCAATGGCCGCTAGAGAATCGAGTGATTCCTAATTCATAAGTGACCTGGAAATCCTCTCCAAGAAGGAGGTCGACACGCATGTTCTTTACGATGTACGCCTCGACTTCGAAGCTGATCAGAACTCCCGCAGTAGAGAGAGAGTACATGGTGAATCGGGTGTAGCCCAACACTTTGGCCTCACCAGTTAGCGCATACAGAGTCATCCGGAGTCCTTCACGCGGCTTAGGGAGGCCGGGAACAGAATTAAAGTAGTTTTCGGACATCAACGTGATGTCTGCCCCGGAGTCAAGACGCCCTTTAATTGGTAATGCATCTGGAGAACCAATCGCTACCTTCATATGAAGGGCGCGCACTCCCAGTGAACCAAGGCCTGCAGGTCGATCGCGGGCTCGGAAAGCCTTTTCTACCAGAGGCTGCGAGATATCGGGCACTGCATCCACGGGTTTCTCTCGTTCCTGATCAACTGCGGTGTAGGGAGTCGACGGCGTCGACTCTACCTCTGAGTGAGCAGGAGGAGGAGATGGGGCGTGGCGGTCCTTAAACCGCACTACTCTCCGAGGCACTCGGATTTCCCCCTCAACCGCTCTCTTCTTTCCCTCAGTCTTAGGTCGTTTACGCTCCTCTTCCTCGGCTCGCCTTCTCTCATTGCGATTCTGCGGGCTGAACTTAGCTGGAAGATGAGCCACTAGGGCCCCCGTATCGCGCGCGTTCACGATGTATACCTCCTTGGGAGCGATCAACGTCGTTGATTCAGTCTCACTCGAGTAAGTGGAAGAGGTCTCAGATTGCATCTCAACTATCATGGCTACAAATTCTTTATAATCGGCTTCCTCTGTCTCCCGCGAGACTTCCACTTCCAAAAGGTTCGCGTCGCGCATGGACAACCAGTGACCGTAATGAGGGCAATCTCTTGCAAAGTGCTTGGGGCTGGTGCAAATGTAACATGCTCCGTGAGCAGGAGCTCGGTCGCTGTGGACATCGTCCCTCCTAACGAACTCATAACCTCGAACGGTCTTGCCTTTGGGCCAAGGAATACGGGAGGAGGACCTCGCTTGGGAAGACCCGCCTCTACCGCTCGCGTTAGAGGACCCAGTACGAGGGCGGTCCCTAGAGTTATTTGCAAGGTACGCTTCCTTGCTGCTGGCTTCGTTTTCGCTTTCCTCGCGCTCCTCGTGATCCGCGGCATTCGCGCGACGGTCTGAGCGATGAGGATAGTAACCGTGGAGTCCGCCCGTACAATTGGCGGTGTTCCACGTGCTCATGAGCGACGCGCTGAAACGGCGTACTGTGCTCATGAGAGAGAAAACGTCTGGGCAGCTCCGAGAGTTGATGAGGCCGTCCCATACATCCGGGGAAGTGGCAAGGATACGATCCACGACCCGAATACCGTCCTCCTCCTCCGTGTACAGGAAGGAGTGGTACACCAGCCGCCGTTGGAGGAAATCTAATGGCATTTCCCCGTCGTGGCCGCGCTGACGGAATCGCATTTCTTCCCACTCCCGACGGCGGTCTTGGAGCCAATTAGCATTGAGGAAATGGGCCTGGATAGCCTGAAGAAGTAGGCCCCAGTCCTGGCTCAGATAGGCGCGTACGGTGGGTGTTTGCGTCATCCACCAAGTTAAAGCTCTATCCGTAAATTTGAGAGGTGCGGCAGCTCCTAAATCAAGGGACATTTGGGGGATAGACGCAAAAGTTCCACTACTTTGCAGATGTAGGAAATCGCGGTTTTCCCATGGCCGTCCCACTCAGGTACGAGAGACAGGGCGAGTTTGCGGTTAATTTGCCAGTCGAAACCACCACCATGAGGGGCGCCATAAGGAGGTCCTCCGCCTGGCGGCGGACCTCCACCTCCACCACCTCCTCCAGGATGACCGAAGGGAGGCCCTCCGCCGGCCTCCGCCACCACCTCCAATCCCACCTTGAGGCGGGTTGAAGGGAGGCCCGTTAGGTCCTCCACCCCCTCCACCGGAAGGACCTCCACCTCCTCCGCCTACAGGCGTACCAGAGGGAGGTCCACCACCGCCGCCAGTGTTCGGCGAGTAGAGCGTATGGCGAGCAGCTCCGCTGTCCACGCTGGTGTTGACCGCTCGCGCCTCAGTGATGGTTCCTCCGTTTGAGGTAACCGAACGAGCGTTAGAAGGTAGGTTGCGAAAGTTGTATGAAGTCCAGTGAGAAGCTAGCAAGGGAATCGCATTCACATTCAAAGTGGGCACAATGTTCGTAACCACTGGCTCATTGGGAGCAGGCACGACAGCACTGATATACGACTGTTCGGCGTGAGCGATTGTGGGCATGGGAACGGCAGGCGAGGCAAGGGTGTTACGAACTTCCCTCAGACTGGCGCCTTCGGGAAAAGGCACTTCGCGTGCCGATAGCGCGCCTGTATTGACGGCGACCGAAGCCTGGCTCCATCCGACCGGCAGTCGACCTACACCCGGCAACGCATTGACCGCACCTTGTCCGACTGTAGACAACGACTGAGGCACCGGTAATTCAGGGACACACGAGAATTGGATAATAGGGTGCACGCCTTCGGGTAACACTGCTTTCCCGGAGTTGACGGCATCGAACTCGAACGGGATGAGTGCCTTGGAAGACTCGATAGCCGCGCCGGTAACGCGGTCGCGGTAGAACTGAGTCCGAGAACCATATGCTGACTTTGCTACTAGCCATTCGCGCAGGCCGGGGTCTTCCACCAATGCTCCGTAATCAGGCCTCGCAACGAGTTTTCCTAACTCCACATCCACCGATTCTTGTGCGAAGGAGCCTCGAACGGAGCTCAAGGTAGAGTTCACCGAGCTCACGACGTCGAGGTTTTCCAAATGGTAAACGCGCTTGATGGAGTTCAAGTGGCGCTTAACGTGCTTGATCGCTTGGAGCATGCGGTACTGTAGGCTGCTGAACACCACTAGTACCTGACTACGGCTCAGGTTCTCCTCCATGAGACGGAGTAGCTTCCAATCGGGATCCAAGGAAAAGGGCTGGCGACGGGACGGGTTTAGGAAGACGTAGATATTGGTGATGACTTGTTCTAAAGCGAGGGTGATCTGCACTACCCGTTCCAAGATGTCCGCTTTCAAGGAGTAGAGCTTGGTCGTCCCCGCGACAAACGGGGAGAGGTCTGTGGAGGTGATTTTAACGGCTCCGAGTTGAATGACACCCTGCTCGAGGGTACTCCAATTGAAATGGCGATGCGGGGATTCCCACCTCATGATGGCGTCGCGGAGGACCATCGTTTCTTCTGCTGTCTTGCCGGGCATGACTCCGCCTTCAGCTCCGTAGTGGAATAGAGGATCATCGTCGATGAGCGCGTCGTAAGCCGGATGGTATCGAACGAGGGAGGAGCCGAGCTCCTCATCGTAAACCTCGATCTGACAGCCTAGCGACACGAAGATACAGGCGGGGTCACGCTTACGCATGAAGGCGTAAGAAATGCTCTCGTTGCTCTGTGGAGTCGGCTCGACGAAACTAACGCTCGACTCCCTTTCAGGAGGAGGGTTCGCGACGGAGGTGAGAGAGGGTAAAGTAGAATTGCCGGATAAAGCAGGGAAGCCGGAATTGTAGTTGACATCGCGCCCCTTTCCTTTGGAGGGGATAGGAGTAATTTCTCCTTCGAAGCCGACTTGTCCTAGAGGCGCGTTGCTGTTCTCAGGTGGCGGGAATACGTTGTCTCCCTGCGGCGGCGAACTGTTAGAACGTCGCTCGGTCGCCTGCATTATGTTCCCGAGGAATTCTCCTCGACGCGTATGAGGGTCGTAGCCCGTGACTGGAGGACCCGAACCTCCATCCTCAACGTTGCCGGGTTCAGGCGAACCGGCGACGGAGGAGTCGGAGATGGTCTGCAGGCCAGGCATGGCGCTGTCCTCAGACGCAAGGCTTCTTGGTCCGAGAGGAGCATAAGGTCCTGGAGTACCGCCTACTCCGCCTGCGGCGGACGGGGACTCAACAGCGCCCTCATTGACTCGTGAATCAGAAACGGGAGCTTGGGGTGATGTAGGGATAGCGGCGGCTTTACTAGCTTGACGCGTAGTGCGAGGAGCAGCAGCGGGGCCCGTAGTGGGGCGATGCCCTCGAACCATTCCTCCAGACATGGGGAATTAGACTGGGCTTGAGGCGACGACTTCCCTTTTAAAGGGTAGCGGGGGCCGGATTATTGTAAATGCCGCAGATCCCCGCGTGCGCGCTATCGCGCGGGCGTGATATCACGTTGCAAAACGCATGGGCTGGGTAGAGGGCCATCGATAAGGGCTCGAGTAGACACTGCTGACGTCCACGAGCGCGCTTGAGCCTACCAACATTGGAATCACACTTTCCAGCGCTGCAGCTTCGGGGTAAGTACTCCCTGTTGCGGGGCATTCGTGCTGGCGGGGCATGGGGCGACCACCCGCCCGTTTCGTAGATCAGAGTAATGTGAAATACGAGTGTGATGGTGATGACACGGCACTAGCACCACCGTTCCTGACGCGTGTTCCCTCAACTGAACGGAGACGAAAGGATCGTCTCGAACGTTCCGGAGGAGAAGTCGAAATCGACTATGGTAGAAGGCGAAAGGAAGGGAGAAGGTGATAAGAATAAAGAAAGAATTTGGTCTTTGTACTCGTTTATATGAAGACCCCTGTGCGTCCACCACTGTGAAACCCCAGGTTTGCAGTTTAGGTCTTCTCACGAGTTCGAAGGCCAACGGAGAACGCTCGGCGTCCTCAACGTATAACGGGAGAATAAAGTAAAGGCGAGTTCTCGTCTTTAGACGGAACTCTAGCCTGTAACCCTGTACTTGGGATCCTGTTACCCGGGACCGGGCTCTTGTGACCTAGAGAGGTGAGCAGACGCGGGTGCTCAGCCGGAGAGATGGTCTTGAGGTAGCGTGTAGACACTCTGGCTCTTAAGAGCTCAGCTAGTCATAGTATGCGGTGAAGTTAAGATTGATTAGTCATCAGCGCGATCGCGCCGATAACACAGCCACTACAAACAATACGAGCGTACTCTAAAATATATACATCTAACTTACAATATATATATCGCTCTATCACACTCTACCAGGGCAGCTTTGTGTTCGTTGACTCTCTCGTACAACTCTTCAGACGATCTGATGTTTTCCTCGACCAAGATCGTGCTCCAGCTAATAGGAGCTCGTCTCATTATCAGGAATACTTCACCTGGGCCTCCGTCATCCGAGTTAGCCAGAAGGCGAGTAGCTTTTATCCTTCTTCCGATGAAAGATTGAGGCGACTCCTTTTCAAAGCCACTTTGCCTGAAGGACATCTGCTCATACTCCAAGTTCATGACGACTTGCCATCGCTTTCCCAGGTAACGATCCTTGATAACTCTCAGGTAATGAAGGTAATGAGAACGCATCTCCTTCTGGCGCTCGGCTGATAGCGTCGTGAACCAGAAATGCACCGGCAAACCTTTCACTAGCTGAGTTGGAAGCCAAAATCCAAGAGCCTCGGGCATCCACCCCTGCAACGTGGCTATCTGCCCTATTTCCCAAAAGTAATCGATGGCTGAATGGTGGTCGCCATTCCAAGTGGGAAGCTGGTCTATTTTCAATTCCAGTTTGATGGTCGGGACGACTGTGCCATAGGGAGCGCCTGGAGCCACGTATGGGTACCTAAAGGATTGCCCCTTATCTCCGCCGGGATCGCTACCTCCCGAGCCACCTCGAGGTCTGTCGCCACCGTTGCTCACTCCTCCAGAACCCCGAGCATTGGAATTAGGAGGAGCTGGGAGGGGTCGACGACGAGGGGAAGCATCATCTCCTCTACCTCCACCTCACCTTCCTGAGTCGTCGTCTCCTCCGCCCCCACCGTCGTGAGGATTCCCTGCAGGAGGAGCTCCACCTCCGAAATTCCCTCACGCCGGCTGGCTAGAACGATTAGGTTCTCTCTCCCGATCTCGGTCTCTCGTCGCGGAGAAGGCTGAATCTCCTTCCCTATCGACGTGTCCCAGGCCTCTAGCTTGCCTAGGCTCCATATGTAGAGGTAGGTCCCGCTCGCTTGACTGGCTCGTCAATCTCTCAAAAGCCACTGAGCGTCCTCTATTTGCCCCAGGATTACTCATCCATTGAGACATGCGGTCGTCCCCGGGAAGATTATTCCGATGTCTTTTTGCTTGACTAATAGAGTCTTCGACTCCGTACAGGCGCGCAGATGACGCTAATCCTCTCAAGGGATCAGGCCAAGGACGACTAGGGAGATCGTCCTTGCCGTAGGCACTGCGACGAATAGGTACAGGGAAGAATCCATCTTGATTCTTGAATGGTATATTTCCACTCAGTGTCACAAGGGAAGCTGACGGGTTGGCCCAGTAGAGCGAATTAGCCTGCTGTTGGGGCTCTCCAATGTATTCCAGACTTGGAGAATCCACAGTCCACGTTCCTATGCGAGCCAAATCCTCTTGTTTCCTGCTCAAGAAGTATGCTGCGGCTGCTCCATCTTCATCCGCGTAGTTCCTCAAGTCGAACTCTCTCCGATCGCCATCGTCAGAATAATACACCGTAGACGGAAATTCCTCTGCATCCCTGTCGGGGAAAGCCGACTTCAAGGAATTCGAAGCAGGGAGCTCCTGCGGTAAATATCCAGTATCGATGTCGTATCCTTTCGGATGTTGCTGAATATGGTGCGGGACGTTATCAAATAGATACGTTACTTGAGACATACGGCTTTTGTTCACGGGAAAACGATCGTAGATTCCCGGATCCGTAGAAGATGGGGAGGCAGGGCGATCGTCCGGATTAACGTACTTGAAATGTCCCTCGTATTTATCCAAGAACTGGTGCGCTAATTCGAGTCGTTTACTCAAACCAACCCACGCGACGTGAAGCTGATCCAAGTCGGAGGCCCCGAACAATACGCTTAGAAGGGAGCCATGAGGGTCTACTAAGAAATGTGTTCGCCTGCCTGGAATTAAAGCTGCCGCCCGACTCAGGAGTTCCTGCATCTCCCTGACTGTGAGTTCGACCCGCATCCCGAATCGCGGTTCCATTCCGAACCGAGGACATGATAACAGAGACTGTTTGACGAAACGCCCTCTGTCAATAACCTCCTTTTCCTCCAACGATCTCTTGCAAGGAAAGAAATTAACTCTCTGAAAGGTGGACGTTTCCGTTTCTGACTCGGATAGGTACGCCATACGAATCTCGTACATGGGAGAGAGAGCATACTCCGGGCTGATAGCTGGTCCACTGGTAGAGGGGACGTCCTCCATGACTGCCGTCGATGTCATCGTTGTATCTAGCGACTTGAGCAGAGGCTCAATTTTGAATGTAGATGCCGTTTCGAATTCCAGGTTCCGTGGCGAGCTAAGAGCCTTTCCGAACGTGACGTTGACCGACTGCGATTGACTAATCGCGGGTGCCCTAGGAGTTGGGGAATCCGTTTCCGGAGTTGATAAAGTACGAACACTGTGCAAGACTCCTTTGAATAACGGAGCTCTAGAGTTACGGAAAGTAAATTAGGACCGATTCCGTGCGATAGGAATATACGACGGCTTCTTGGGAGAGACTGATCTTGATACCGAACGAGCGCGAACACGTGTCAATCTCCACGACTCCTCGGGGTTGTCGGTTTCTGAATTCTTCGAGACTTTATGCGCAGAGAAGGAGCGCGTGGGGGCGAGCAAACGAGAGCCTATTGATTCCGTTCTGGGGGAATCAATAGTTCGAGATCCTCCACGTCCTTGAAACTTGTGAGCGGAGTTTCGTATAGATGGATCGGCCAGATTGCTCATTTGTTCCCAGTTTGTCCACTTTGTGAGACCCTGATCGGCCTCGCGAAGTGAACGAACGAGCAAAGGGTATCTAGCGGATCGCTAGCGTAGCATATGTGGTTAAGACCCTTATGCGGTCTCAGCCTCGCGGGCTGTTGGCAAGAATGGGATATTCCTCTATCTGCCAATAGCCCTAGCTCTTGCGATATTCGCTCAGAACTGAGATTGAGAGAGCAAGACGGTTGTGCCACGTATGCGCGCTAAAGGTATCGGACCACGCTGACCCTCAAGGGAATATTGAGGGAAGGGGCTGTAGATCGCCTATCCTTCTTCCTTGAGCTTCAGGTGAGATCTCGAGCCAAGGCAAAAGAGAGACGGAGAGGTTTTGGTGTAAAGTGTAGTTAGATTATCCCATCACTGATGCTGACTAATCTACTACAGACAGGAAAATCGTAGCTAGAGATTAAATAGTAGTGAGAATCTCGGAATTTTATATTACAAGGTATAATGGAGAGGGGAACCCTTACAGGGCCGGTATCTCCTGGATTTCGTCCTCCTCGTCCTGGTAAACATCCTCCTCCTCCTCTTCCTGCAGGACCTGCACCTCCGGCTCTTCTCCGCCGGGACTTGGCGGTTGTGAGTCCGGCCTATCCAGGCTGGACGGCGCTCCCTCGGGCGATGGCGGCGGCGTCGGCATATCCTCGTCGTTGTCCACCAATCCCGCCTGGCACATCAACAACGCCATACGCCTCCTCGCCTGCTCCGCGACCTCGATAAGCCGCGCGTACTCCCTCTTGTACACCTCGGCCTGTTGACGAAGGCCATCCTGGTCCCGCGCCACGTGAATCGTCCCCGACAGTCCTGCCGCGGTGTTCGTCGGCGCATCGGGTTTCTGTGTCTTCTTGGCGGCGTCCCGATCCGCACGTGCCTTCCGCTGGTTGGCGAGCTTCTTCCTGGCAGCGTCCCGCTCAGTCTCCATCCGCAGCGCCTCCTCCCGCTCCCTCTCCTCGTTCCGTGCAACCTCCGAATCCCACTCTGACAGCCGGGCGAGGTCCTTCTTGCGCGCCACTTCGGCCACGTCGTCCTCATCTCCGCCGTCCTCCCTCATGCGCTTCTCGTGCCCCTCGTCCTCACTCTCCAACCCCGCGTTGGCCGCTCTCCGCTTCCCCTGCCTAACGTCCGCCCGGCGTCCTGCGTATTCCGGAGAGCCCTCGCGGCCCCCGTTGTTGTCGCTGCCGCTGGGTCCGGGGTTTCCTTGTTCCATTTCGTGTCGGTATTGTGGGTGGTGGTTGTGGAGAAAGAAAATTTTCCTTGTTGTGATGTGTTTGACAACTGTCTTAGACTTGTGTCCACACCGCACGTGACGGCATTGTTCTTCTCCGGCATTCCATTACCTTCGGCCATCACATGCTTCCTCCCACGGCATCCTTGTTCCTTGAGGGCAAGGAACGTAAGGGGGGGATACTGTTACATCCCGTACCACCCGGTACCTCCTCCGGCGGAATCTGGCTTACCGGCTTATTACACCGCCCGGCTTATCACCATACTCCCCCACTACACCGGACCTCCCCCGGTTCATATTCTCTGATCCGCCGGTCTTCAGACTAGCGTCCGGCCTTTGGCTGAAGACGGGTTTTTACGCAATGAAGTATTCTGAGCGTTTCCCGTTTATCCGCCTTCGCATGGATCTCCACATTCTTTCCATCTACACGCCCCTGTAAGGGCAACCTCAGCTCAGCGCGTGAACTAGCGGGAGAATCCGAAGAGAAGAAAGGATGAGGATTCCCACGCTAGGCGAGGTTTTTATAGGTGCTAGCCAGTAGCACGTGTCCAAAGTGATCGGCAGTGATCCCGCGCTTGATCGCATAGTACGTTCCAGTGCGAGCGGCCGGATGAAGGGGGACGAAGGGGAATGGAGTCCGGAGGGACGGAGGACGACGTTCCGGGCGAGGGCGGACGTTCGGGTGAGGCGGAACAGACGGGCGAGGTCGGACGCTGAGTAGGCGTTGGACGAAGGATCGGACGTGGCAGCGGGGCAGTGCGATGGGCCGGAGCCGGGCGGACGGACGGGCGGTTCCCCTGACATCACCCCCCCCTTGGAATGCGGTGTCTCGACGCATGAATCGGACATGGGCATCGCGCTTCCGGAACGAGAGCGAGTCAAATGCGGCCGAGGCGATCCGGCACGGAGCGTTGGGGTAACGGCGATAATAGGTGTTGATGGCGTCTTTGGCGAAGACGTCAGAGTGCTTTACCCATTTATTGTGTTCCGGGCCGTAGCCTTTCCACCGCACCATGTACCAGAGGCTGCCATAACGGACCTTCACTTCCAGGATCTCCTCGACCTCCCATTGAACGTCACGGTCCGTCTGGAGGACGGGCGGGGGTTCGTCGTTCCGAGGGCGTCCGGGAAACGGATCCGGTTCCGCGAGCTGAAGTTTCACCACCGGGAAGACCGGGTGGAGCTGGGAGTACCGCGGGGGAAGCTCGAGCTTGTATGCACCCTTTCCGACGGCCTTCACAACTTTGAAGGGGCCGAGGCGTTTGTCCACGAATTTGACGGACGGACGGGTCGTCCGGATGTCGGAGGCGTCCAGCCAGACTCGGTCGCCTACTTTGATCTCTGGGGTGGGCGTGCGTCGGCGATCGTAGTACAGCTTGAACTCGTCCTTGGCTTTGACGAGCGCAGCTTTGGCTTCCGAAACTCCGGACGTGATCCAGTCTCGGAACTCGTTTGCGGATTCCACGGTCGAGCGCAATCCGTTGGGCTCGAACCCCATCCGGGGGAGCCTTCCGGTGTCCGTCATGAACGGAACTTGTTGCGTCGAAGAATGGACGTGGTTGTTGTACGCGAACTCCGCAGCCGGAAGGAGCTCGTCCCAGTCGTCCTGTTTGTAGTTCGTGAAGATCCGGACGAACTGTTCGAGCTCCTGATTGACGTGTTCGGTCTGGCCGTCGGTTTGTGGGTGGTAGGCTGTGGAGGTCGCCGGCTCTATCCCGATGAGGCGCCACAGTTCCGTGGTGAATTCCGCGACGAACTGCGGTCCGCGGTCGGAGATGTACTTCCGGGGGGTTCCGTGGTGCCTCCAGACGTTCCGGTAATAGAGCCGAGCGGCTCCGACCGCGCCAAGGCCGGTGTGACACTCGTTGAAGTGGGCCCGCTTACCCAGGACATCGACCACGACCATGACCGCGTCGAACCCGTGCGCGTCCGGGAGCTCGACGATGAAGTCCACCGAGACGGTGTCCCAGCGTTCTTCCGGAATCTCGGTCGGGTGAAGCTCTCCGTGGGGTAGCTTCCGAAGCGCCTTCGTTCGGTTGCACGGGTCGCAGGTCCGGACGTATTGGCCTACGTGACGGGACAGCTGGGGCCACCAGTAGTTCCGGGCGATGAGCTCGAGGGTTTTGAAGCGTCCGGCGTGCCCGGCGACCCGAGTGTCGTGGTGTAGGGCGATGACCCGGCGTCGGAGGTCCTTATTCCACGGTACGACAATCTTACCGCGGTAGTGAAGGAGCCCTTCTGCGATGCGCCACTCGGTCGACTGGGGGGAGCGAACATTCCGGTTCTTGAGGAGTTCCCGCGCGACAAGCGCGACGGGGTCCTCAAGGTCCGGGTCACCCGCGAAGGCCTCTCGGACGTCGCGAAGGAGGGGGACCTGGGGCCCGGTAACTATGACGCCCTCTAGTGCGCGGACGTGGAACAAGTCCGGACGGAGAAGGGTGACATCTGTGTTGTCCGAACCTACTCCGTGGTCCAGGCGACGGGACAGCGCGTCCGGGCGACCCATGAGGCGGCCGGGCTGGTGGTGGAGTGCGAAGTCAAACCGGGACAGGTACAGGGACCACCGCGCCTGCCTCCGGTTCAAGTTCTGTGCCTTCCGGAAATACTCCAGGTTTTTGTGGTCCGTCCAGATCTCGACCGGATGTTGCGTACCTTCGAGGAAATGTCGCCACTCCTCCAGGGCTCAGATGATCGCAAGCATTTCCTTGTCGTGGATCTCGTAGTTGCACTGGACGTCACTCAGGCTCTTGGAGTAGAACGCGACCGGATGCCACTTCCCGTTCGCGTCCGGCTGAGACAAGACGGCTCCAGTGGCGTAGTCGGAGCTGTCTGCCTCGACTCAGTACGGGCGCGACTCGTCGGGTAGGACTAAGACGGGCTCCGCAGTCACCGCATCCTTGAGAGCTTGGAAGGCGGCGGCCGCGGCAGCAGTCCAGGTCCACGGTCCGTGTACCGGTAGACATCGCGGGAGCCTTGGTAGTAGCTGTGAGTCTCCAGCCGGAGGAGAGCTTGGTCTTGCTCGTTTTCCTCCACGAACCGGAGCCGGAACTCGGACTCGAATTCCGCCCAGGACAGGAACGGGAACGGAACAATTGCTGACTGTCGCTCCGCCCACCGTCCGGCCGCATCGCGCGCCATAAAGGACATGGCGTACCGCACGAGTTTTTCCTCTACGACCTGTCCGTGGACCATGAAGGCTTCCGGAACCAATCGGAGGTATGTGAGGACGGAGTGGAGGAACATCCGTCCTTGTGTCCGGTCGCCATCGAAAACGGCTGGAGGGTTCGGTCGGAGAACTGATTTTGCTGCTGGGGTGAGGGTGGTGAAGTCTGGACCCGCCGCCGGAGCCGGAGCGGCAGGGACGGGGGCAGTCGCGGGTGGATTTTGACTGTTATGTAAAACGCGGAGGAGTAGGGTTTCGATATTCGCGAGAGAGTCTTCAACCGCGGTCAGCCGGGTCTCGGGGTCGGGAGCCGAGTCCGGGATGTGAACATCCGGGAGCTCGGGTTGCGCGGACCCGTTTCCGGGCGTCGGGGCGTCCATCAAGGAGGAGGGGTCGAGGTTGGAAGTGGGGGAGGCCGGAGCGCTAGCGTAGCGGTCCGAGTCCGAGTCTACACCGAACTTCGCAATCTTGACCGGTTGATCCCTTAGATCCTTTCTTCTGCTGTAAGGGCAACCTCAGCTCGGCGCGTGAGCGCAGGAACTAGCAGGAGAATCTGAAGAGAAGAAAGGATGAGGATTCCCACGCTAGGCGAGGTTTTTATAGGTGCTAGCCAGTAGCACGTGTCCGAAGTGATCGGCAGTGATCCCGAGCTTGATCGCATAGTACGTTCCAGTGCGAGCGGCCGGACGAAGGGGAATGGAGTCCGGAGGGACGGAGGACGACGTTCCGGGCGAGGGCGGACGTTCGGGTGAGGCGGAACGGACGGGCGAGGTCGGACGCTGAGTAGGTGTTGGACGAAGGATCGGACGTGGCAGCGGGGCAGTGCGATGGGCCGGAGCCGGGCGGACGAACGGATGGACGGACGGGCGGTTCCCCTGACAGCCCCCATGCATTGTTCTCCATCCATATGTTCCCTTGTACTCGCTTCAAGGCTATGTTCTCCATTTGCTATATCCCTTGTACTTCCCGATTCATAATTAGATCTGGCTTTAGTATTTAAACCCCGTATCTACCAGCTTGTACTTTAGATTAATTATAAACGTCTTTGGACTCATTGTTCAACGTCTAAGTCGTTCTCCCTCCTACAGCCTTGTTCATATTGGCCGTCCGGCTCTTCATCCACTTCGCCGGCTGGTAGTCTAGCTCGCCCAGCACCTCTGTGGTGTTAGCGTCCCCCACGTCCGTTCACCTTTGGCTTTCGGCATTCCTACGTCGACCGGCTTTCATATCCCAACCGGCCTTCATACACCGGCCGGCTTAACCGGCATAGCCCTTCCCCGCGGCTTGGTATATAACACCGCCAAGCATGCAGGTTCATTTCGGAGGGAGCCAGTGAAGTCACACGTGTTCAGGTTCAACTTGTCTAGAAATAAGTAAGACCCAGGGCGGAGCGGTCGGCACCTACAGAGTATGGACAATGGCCAAAACAGTTATCATGCAGAGGTCCCTCGTTCGACTCGAGGCTGGGGTCACTATTTTTCCAATCATGTAAGGTTTTTTGCCCTCTTGATTTTACTTCCCTGCCGGACAAGCACTAAAATCTTGGAATGGAATGTCGTTCAGTTACATATTCAAATGAATTCCATCCAGACTTCTCAAGAATTGAACTTGAACTTGAACTTCAAGGAACTTGGACTCGGACGCCCTCCTACTTGGAGGTCGAAAAATCAATTTTTGGCCTGCGCATATCCAGGTTCACTTTCTCCCGAAATAAGACCTAGGGTGGAGTGGTCTCCCGCACCCACCATCAATGGCTCATTACCATGCATTTAGGTGGGGGGCATCCCTCGTTCGACTCGAGGCTCGGTCATCATTCGTCGGTCCTCTTTTTTTTTCGTTTTTTTCCTCGATTCTTTTTGGGGGTTGGTTGGTTCCAAATTCCCACTGATGTTTACTTGATAAGTACTTGACCACGGATGCGATCGAATGATTGGATCGACCAATTGCAAGTTACTCCAGTATAAATCCAAAATCACACATTGCACTATTCATTCAATCAAACTTCGGCGGGCTCAGGCGTAGGCTTGGCCATACATCCTTATCCAGTTACAGCTCCCCCGGAAATGAGACCCAGAGCGGAGTGGTCCGCACTTGGGTTCAAGTGATCAGTATTTCTGTGGGCGTCCCTCGTTTAAATTTCGACTCGGGGCTGGGTCATAACGGAACAACAGCCGAGAAATATTTATGCAACTTTTTTAATTTCAATCCCGCCAGCCAGGTGAGCACCGAGATGTTGAACTGGATTCCGATTAATCCTTAAATGGGGTTGAGCTGAAACTTAAACTTGAACTCCAAGCGAACACCGTCATCTTTCTAACTTGGCTCGAGGACTGAAGACCTCCATCGAGATTCTTAGTACATATACAGGTTCAATTGGTAGAAGAATACTTAAGACCCAAAGCAGAGTGGCCTCCGCACCCACAATCTGTACCAGATGCATACCTCCAAGAAGAATTATCAAGTGGGCATCGCCGCTCGCTCAACTCGAGGCTGGGTCATTATTTTTCCAATCATGCAAGATTTTTTGCCCCCTTGGTTTTAGTTTCCTGCCGGACGAATGTAGAAATGGAATGCGGTTCAATTACATATTCAATTGAATTCCATTCAGACGTCTCAAGAATTGAACTTGAACTTAAAGAACTTGGACTCGGACAGCGTCCTGATGGAATGTGGTTGAATTACTGAAGAATTCGACTTCAACTGAGCCAAGTCCACCTGGGTCGCGAGGACTGCGACCTTGATTTCGATTTGTGCATACTGAGGTTCGGCTTGCCCCCACAAAAGACTCAGTGCGGAGAGGCCTCCGCACCCACAATCTATGGAGCGGAGATGCACGGATTTAGGTGGGCATCCCTCGTTCGACTCAAGGCTGGGTCTTCCAAGGTGATGAATTGTTTCTTTTGCCTCCCTGGTTTTGGTTCCCAGTCGGGCGGGCGCTAAACGTTGGGAGTGGATTGGTTGAGCTTAGACTGAAACTGAAGCTTCGAGCCAACGCTGTCATCTTTCCAACTTGGACTCTGTGACCGGGAGTGAGAACCCCGACATATTCAGGTTCAGTTCCTAAATGCACGAGACCCAGAGCGGAGTGGTCCGCACCCACGATGCGTAGAGTTTGAAGACGAGGGATCATTAGGTGGGGGTCCCTCGTTCGACTCGAGGCTGGGTCATAATTTTTTTTTTTCGTTTTCCCTGTATTTCTCAATTCTTTTGGGGGCGGGTTGGTTCCAAACAGTAGTGTTTGCTTGATAAGTACAGATGCGGTTGATTGATTTTGATTGAATCCACCAATTGCAAGTTAGGTATATACGTAGCTCGAAAATTCCTTTTTTGTTCAACCATTCTCAATCAACTCCGGGAGGCTCAGGCGCCGGAACAAGATGTATGTATGTAATTCCAATTCATTTAGATTTAGACTTGGATGCGCACCGGAATATATAAATAAATAAGTACACCCGACTCCACCCGGGACTCATACATACTTTTAAGTATCGTTATCCTTCACTTGAACAAACTTGAATTTGCCAAGCATGCACGCCGCCGCGGGTTTCATTTCGCTTCGGAAGTTGATAATGATAATGATAAACGCGACGCTGCTCGGGCGACGGAATGGAAGTAGAGTTAGGGTTAGGCTTGGCGATGGAGGGGGAGGGAGGGAGAAGCTCACGATGACGAGGACGGGCTTGGCACGGCGAGTAAGGTAAGTAGATTCAGAAGTTGGAAGTCAGAAACGCCGCGGGAAGGAAGGGAGGCAGAAATTAATGTTGAGCGCCGCGGAGGTGCATTAATTTTCAAGTACCTCGGTCTGTGTGCAGCTTCCTTCAAGTAAATTGTACGATAATCTTAGACTGTGCGTGTTTGGTTTGGCGAGTGGTTGGTTGTTTGCGTGGGGACGTGGCGCGAATAGACAGAGATTCGGCGCCACCCGACGGAGGAGGCTGAGAATTATTTAATTGATCAGCGGGATGAACTACTTGGCTCTTGGCTGAAAGAAAAGAAGGTTTGGCTACCGAACAGCGTTTTGGGGATGCATTGGTGATCACCGTGGTAGTGAGAGGGCTTGTCGTGGTCGCTGGAGGCGATGTGCGGGAGGGTGTGAAGGAATTGGTTATGAACGCGAATCGCGACGCGATCTGCGGATCAATCAATTTTCTGAGCGTGACCGCGTCTGTGGTGGCGTGGTGGGCGTCCTCGCAAGGCGATGCAGCGTCATGGCCCCAGAAGATTCTCCGAGTCCGCACCTCGAGAGCACGGCTGAGTAAAATATCCCCTCTGCGTGTTTACAGAGAGCGAGTAAATGCGGGAGCTGAAAGTGGTCGGATGGGGATTATTCTTGATGCGGGAATTACGCTGGTGGTTAGATCTGTTTTGGCGTGGTGCGACGGAGGGACGACTGCTTACAAGTGACCATGCATACAACATCTCTTTCTTAGACCCCACTGTGCAATATGCCTAAAACGCACAGTATCCCGCTGCCACCCCCCGAGGCCGCAGCACACGACAAGCAGCCGGGGTTGACCCGCCAGGATCTCCTCGATAGGGCGGACAGTGGCAAGAAGGAGCTGGGGACGATTAATACTGCGAATGCGAATACGAATGGGAGCGACGCTACGCTGAAACCACCACCGGCATCCACCCCCGCCTCGCCCACTGCTCGCGACTTCGCCACGCCCCCGCCTCCGTGCAGCGCGCCTCGTCCACCTCTGCCTCAAAACCTCCTCCTACATCTACTGCGAATCCAAATCTTAAACCGTCCGTGAACGGGAACAAGTCCGCCCCGTCCACGCCCGCCGTCCCCTCCCGCGCGCCCTCCCGCGCCGCGTCCATCGCCTCCGACAAGGAGGACGGCGGGAAGCACAAGTTCACCCTCAAAGACCTGCTCGCGAACGGCCCGAAGCTCAGCCGGAAGGGCTCTAACAAGAGCGTCTCGTCGCGGCACAGCGCGGACAGCGGCTCCGAGGTGTCGTACAAGTCCAGCGACCGGAAGGATAACGACAAGGGCAGTAAAGGAGGGAGTGTAAGAAGTGCCGGAGGCGACTCGGCGGCGAGCCTGTCGAAGAAGTACGGCGTGTGTGCAAAGGTCGCGATTGGGAAGGGCGCGACGAGCGTGGTGCGCCTGGCGCACAAGTGGGATCGTACGGAGGGGGACAAGATGTACGCGGTCAAGGTGGGTCTCGTCCTTTTCTTTCTTTACTTTCGTTCTAGATTCCCCTTCGTTGGGCGCCTTTCACTTTTTTTTTTTCGGCTTTTGTAGGGAAAGAGGCGCATCTGCCGCTGCCGTCCCTCTCTCTTTCTCGTATTCTCCTCTACACTCACACTCATACTCATACTAACTAACGCACAGGAATTCCGCAAACGCCGCAAAACAGAAACAGAAAAAGAGTACGTCAAGAAGCTCACCGCCGAGTTTTGCATCTCGTGAGTAGCGTGCATTATTGTGCTTTTTTTTCGGATCTCTTTCCCCATTCTTTTTCGCCTTTTGAAAACACACACATACTGACGCACACGCCAGCTCGACATTACACCACGTCAACATCGTCGAGACCGTCGACCTCGTCCAGGACGAGGCCGGGAGATGGTGTGAGGTCATGGAGGTGTGTGGCTTTCTCACTTTCTCACTTTTTTTTTGGGATGCTGGTGTTTTTCACATTCTCTGTGATTTTTGGCCCGCCGCGCCACAAGTGATGGTTTATCGTGTATGGAGTATGGGCGCCGCGTTTTTGCGGCCTGCATGCATGCGTTTTTGCCTGCAGACAGAGAGATGCACGTTGGTTCGGTGGCGTCCGTGGGCCTGGTGCGCATGGGTGAATCGGATTGGGATATGGAGCACGAAACATGAACCGAACCGAAACGAAACGCGGATCCTCGGGTGGGTCGGCGCGGGTCGTGAAGAGTGTGGATGGGTGGCGCGACCCCGGGTGCGGACGGGCCAGGGCGCTGGCGTTTGCGCGGGCGCGGGCGGATTGGATCTGGGCGGGAAGTCAGTCAGTCGGCGCGTGGGTGGAGATGGAGATGGAGCGTGGGAGTGTTTGTGGGTATGACGGGGCGGGACGGGGCGGGACGGAGCAAGACGGGGCTTTGGCGCGCGCGCGCGCGCACGACGGGGGTCTTGCATCCTGGAATAGCCGGAATGGCCGGAATGGCCGGAATAGCCGGAACGCGGATCCCACCCACCCATCCCAAACCCGCGTCGACACGGACTGTTTGGGCTTTGGGCTTGGGTTTGGGGTTTTGGTGCAGACGGGGCGGGACGGGGCGGAGGATCCTGGATCGATGGATCGATGTCGAGGTTCGATTCGTGTCCCGCCCGCCCGGATCGACATTCGAGGCGCGTTGCGTGCGTGCGGGCGTGCGTGCGTGTGTCGGCCACGTCGACCTCGGCGGAGGTCTGGGCGTCCGCGTGGGCCTCCCACTCCTCCTACTCCGTTGTCGCCGGTTGGCAACAGCAGCGGACGGGACCCGCAATTGTTTCATTTCTTCTTCCATTTCCATTTTTTGAAGCTCGGGATCAATCGACGTGGCTATCTGTCATCCCCGCCTTTTTGGCTTTTTGGCTTTTTTCCGTGTTTTTGGTTTTGTTTTTTTCTCTTTTTTTCATGGTTCTCATTACCTTTTTCTTCTTTTTTCTTCCTTCCCGCTCGCTACCTTTGCCAACGGCTAACGCTCGCTCCAGTTCTGCCCCGGCGGCGACCTCTACGCGGCGATCAAGAAGGGCGGCATGTCCCCCAGCGAGGCCGAGTGCTGCTTCAAGCAGATTCTGAACGGGGTTGGGTGCGTGCATCGTTTTTTTGTTTTGGCTTTCATTTCGGTTATTTTGGGTTTCATTTCGGTTTTCGTGTGCTTTTGTGGCAACCGGAGTTGTCTTCTGTCGACCGTCGCTGGGTGCTTTTGGTTGGAGTCGGATGTGGAATGCGGAATGTGGAATGTGGAATATGGAGGAGGGTAGAGAGGCTTTACGAAGGAGAACTGTGCAACCCTGCCTGCGGGGGAGCGCGCGCGACCCCACCTGCGAGGCGCAGCGCGACTGCGGGTTTTGCATTTGCGCGTTGCTTGCGCGCGAGTGTTTTTGGTTTTTGGAGAGCTCGGGAGGGAGGTCGGGCTAGCCCGCCCCCGCATGGACTCGGACTCGGCGCGAGAGTCTAATGGGGACGGGACGGGATATTTATCCTCTGCCGTGCCCGCTTTGCACCTTCACGAGGATGGACGAAGGCCCGTTTGCGTTTGTAAAGCGGAGTGGAAGCGCGATTGCTCGCGTTTGCGCTCCTACTCGCCCTCCCTCCTACTTCCCTCGCCCTTCTGCTACTTCCCTTGCCCCCTGCTCTTTGCCCCTCTGTACCCGCTCTCCCCTCCAAGAAAATGTTTATGATATGGATGCTAACATAAACACTCCGCCAGGTACCTCCACTCGCAGGGCGTCGCGCACCGGGACCTCAAGCCGGAGAACCTGTTCTTTGATACGACGGGGCATTTGAAGGTGCGTGGATGGGTTCTGGTTTTGGTTTGGTTTTGGTTTTTAGAGGTGGTTTTGGTTTCGTGGTGTTCAGGGAGTTTCGTGGGGTTGGAGAGCTCCTGCAGAGGATGGGCCGCCCATTTACCGACCGAGCCAGCGAGCGCGCGCCGGAGGAAGGGATGGTTTCCCGTCCGCCGTCTGTGGGGGAGGGACGTGCGCAGGTTCCCCCACTGGCTCGCGACCACCTCGCACTTGCCTCGCTCTCCGACATCTCTCTTCGCCTCCCTCCCGCCTTCCTACTCCACTAGTCTCTTTCGTCCCCCATTGCCCTGCCTCACCCTTCCTTCCCCCTTATTGTCGCTTGCATCCACCCTCGCTACTCGTTCCTCTCGCTCTCCTCTCCCATCCTTCCGCCACGCACTCCCGTTTCCGCCCTCCCTGTGCTCTTAAATTCGTGGCGCTAACAACCTCTTCCGCAGATCGGCGACTACGGCGCCTCGACGGTCTACCGCCTCCCATGGGAAGCGACGATCCACATGTCGACAGGGCTCTGCGGGAGCGAGCCGTACATTGCGCCGGAACAGTTTTTGGGAAAACGTGAGCTGAGCTCCATGCTACGCTATTCCTGCCCCGAAAACGCACTGACGACACCGTGTCGCGCAGCTTACGACGCGCGCCTCGTCGACATTTGGGCGTGTGGGATCGTGTACTACTGCCTGCACTTCCAGGAGCTGCCCTGGCGCGCGGCACAACAGTCAGACCAGCTGTATGCTGCGTATGCGGCTGCCGCAGCCGCTGCACCCCCGCCACCACTCGCCGCTGCTCCCTCTGCTAACGGCGCATCAAGTAACGGGACTGCGCCCTCAAGCGCCGCCTCGAGTCCGAATCCGAGTACACTCGCGCCTCCCGGGTCCATAACCGCCACCGCCAGCACCAGCAGCACAATAACGCCCGCCGTGGACCGCGACCGGCATCAGACGAACTCGTCGCTCGTGTTCCCGCCGACGATCAGCAACCTCTCGCCGCGCGCGTGCCGGCCGCTCATACGGAAGATGCTCGAGCCGGATCCGAAGCGGCGTTGCGGGATCGAGGAGGTGCTGGGGTGTGCGTGGATGCGCGGGGTGGAGGTGTGCTGGGAGGTGGGCGACGCGGCGCATCATGTGCATGTGAATGCGCGCGCGATGGCGAGTGCGACGTTTGGGGGCGAGAAGGAGAGGTAATTTGGAGGGCGCCTTTCTTCCCTGCGTGGCGGAGCGGGAATGGGAGGATGAGGGAGGGTGCAGGGCGCGATTCGGTCTCGACGAAGGCACACTCCGTACCGTACATATAATATACATACCATACGTACATTCGCCTCGGCTTTCCCTTTCCTTATGTTGTGCGTTCTGCGTTCGTGTGTTCTGCTTTTACCACTTCTTGTACATACTTAATGAGGGCTGGGAATTCGGGATGGGGTACCGTAATATGCATTGGGACATAGATAAGTAAAAGGAAACAAACGTGTAACTTAGTATACTAGCTATTGTTTTCGAGTATAGATGCGGCAGCACTTTTGCCCGCCTTCCAAAAAAACTAGTGGCACGACGAAGTCCGGAAACGGCAATATGTGGCTGTGCAATGGCCAGACTTCCATTTGACATCGAACGTTCATCGCGTTTTTTTCCTGTCCTGCGGCTCTTGCATCTTATCTGCGCAGATTCGCTGGCTTGATGAGTTACAGCAATGTAGCGACGACGCAGGGTACATTCGATCAGAATGGCGAAAAGATGGCTAACTGCTCAACTGCTGACACTGGCAGCTCCGAGGGATTCTCCCGCCCTGGCTCCAGCGGGCGTTCGACTTTGTCCGCGGCGCCGCGACATTGTGTTTGAATTCAAACCTCGAAAATTTCAGGCTGGACGCCAAATTCCGGCGAACTCTAAGTGGCCGGCCTGAAGTAGGTAGGATTTTAACAGTCCATGAATGTTCCCATTTGCTCGGCATTCCCCGGACCAATAGGACAGTTCCTGGGCTGCTGAAATTGGTTTTCAGTGGTGTGATGATGATGGAACAGTGACGGCGTCTTGACTCACTTGAAATTTTCCACCATCCTTGATCTCATGCCCTCAATTACCAAGACTCTGGGCTCCGACTCGGGGATGCATTGGTCGTTCCCTTGGCGACGGGATGACCCTTGCTGAACCAACTATCTGAAACTGGATGCAGGTTTCGCCGGGCTGTGCAATTTTTCAATGGACAACAATGAGGCTGAGACAAGAACAAGACTGGCTGGGACAAGGACGAGAAGAGCAAGGACAAGGGTGGGCAAGACAAGGGGAACAAGCGAGACTGGTTGGAGACGCCCACGAGTGCCGACGTACGTTGTCAATGACTAAACCCTGACACCTTGCTTAGCGCCATGGTCTTTTCTCGATGATCTTCAGACGCTCTTGTTACGAGATTCGACGCATGCGGCACTGTGGGCGCATCCGTTTTTTTGGCTCGATGATTTCAGCGCTCCGGGCACAGGAAAGACAAATAACTCAAGGACCAATTCTGTGGCAGGCTGTGCAAGTTGAAGACAAAACGTCAATCCGTCGATCATATACACCCTACACCGCTCTGTCCATCGGCCAATCATGCTGCTTGCTGTCAACATTTTTGGGCCCAAAACCTCGGTCGGCGACGTACGGAGTAGCTTTACCCTTAAATTTTGACCGGAACGCAATCAGAACATAATGGACGCTTGTGTGAGACGTAACCGACGTCGCCGGGCATAGATGGTACGCGAATATGGCTCGAGTGGCGCTGACAATAGGAATGTATAAAAGAACCGAACATCTGTTCGTGGTTCACCCACCGTTCTCTCCCCCATCAGTGCCAGCGCACTTTTTCTTTCCCCTGCTTTTGTGATGACTTACGCCGCTCTTACCGCTCTCGCTTTCGCTCTCCTCCCCGCGGCCCTTGGCGCGAGCCATAGCGTCCAGGTCGGGCCTAACGGCACCCTTACCTATAGCCCGTCCTCTATCACCGCCGCCGCTGGCGACACCGTCACGTTCACCTTGTGAGTTGCGCGTCCATTGCTTCACGGTACATCCTCATCTTGCTCTCAGCAACCCCAAAAATCACACCGTGACCCAGTCGACGTTCGCCGCCCCCTGTGTCGCGCTCGAAGGAGGAGCTACCTCTGGCTTGTAAGTACCTTCTGGCGCCTCTGACGGATCCCGCAACAACTAACTCGCCATTCTAGCCACTTTGAGTCGAATGTGTCCGCCTTGCTCGACACCTGGACCTTTACGGTCGCTGACGCCACCACTCCGGCATGGTTCTACTGCCAGCAGACGGGCCACTGTGGCCAGGGAATGGTGTTCGCGATCAACGCGCCCGCAGACCCGGCTCCGAACTCGTTCAGTGCCTTCCAGGCGCTCGCGATGCAGCTGAACGGCACTGGTTCGACGTCGGCGTCGGCATCCGCATCGGCACCTGCTGCTACTACGCCGGCCCCGCAGTCGTGGGCGACCGCCACCGCGACTGTCACGGACAACGGTTCCACGTGGACGACGGTCTACACCAGCTACGACGGCACACCTGCGCCCACCTTTGCCCCGGGGGGACCCGTCAACCATCTCATCCAGGTCGGCATTGACGGCCTGAGCTACACGCCGTCGAACATCAGCGCCGCCATCGGGGACACCGTTACTTTGTGAGTAGGCTCCCGCAACTTGGACACTGGATGCACGATTCTGACTCGGATCCGCCATTTAAACAGCGAGTTCCACCCTAAAAACCACACCGTGACGCAATCCAGCTTCTCCCAGCCGTGCAAGGCCCTTGCGGAGACTTCTACGACCGGCCAGGTCGGATTCAAGTCCGGATTGTACGTGGTTTCTTCGTCTGCTTCTTCGTGCCGAATGCTGAAAGCACCCCAGCCAATTTGTCGCCGAAAACGAGACTGTCTTCCCCACCTTCAACATCACTATCAACGACGTGCGTCTGTCTCTGCTTTTTCAACCTTCATATTCTAATTCACTTTCATCTTCAGACTGCGCCGATCTGGGGCTACTGTGGCCAACAGGGCCCCCCGGTACATTGCCAGCAGTGCGTATTTTGAAACTTAAAGCCATTAATGCTGTTTCTAACCATCGATCTAGGGGCATGGTCTTCTCGATCAACGCGGTAGAGTCTGGCCCGAACAACTTTGGGGCTTTCCAGGCTCTCGCGAACGCCTCGGGTTCCACGGCGTCGGGGGGTTCGGCGTCGAGCTCAGGCGCCGCCCCTGGCTCGTCCTCGACTACTGGTGCCGCCGTCGCCAACAAGCCGCTAGGCTACACGCTGGCGTTGGGCGCGATTGGGGCCATTGCAGCGCTGCTCTGAGTGCCGAGTTAGATGAATTGACGATTGACGATTTAGATGACTTTGGATACCCAGGATGTTGAACGATCCATTCTACTCCTACACTACCTTTTGCCTACTCACGTACATTACGATGACGAACTTTACCCTTATTGGCGGCGCCGCAAAACGATCTTTGTACACTTTTTCATTCATTGCCGGCCAAATGAAACGTCCTGTAGTTTCGTGATCCAGTTCTCAGGATGCAGACTGCAACGGACGAAACGGCTCAAACGCGAGGAACTTGCCTGAGCGCGAAACCCTGGATCCACTGCGTCACGTGCTCCTATAGTTCAACCTGATTCAATTCTAACCTCTGCGTTATTAACGTTCTATTCCGGATAAATTTGGTCAAGCATTAAGGAAAACTCGAACACACGGGCAGATATTTTGCGGTCTTTTCGGCCGAAAAATGTACCGAGAATATAATTAAATGAGCTCAAAATCGATGGTCAAAATTGGTTTGCGCACAGCAGTTCTGTTGAAACTATAACCCGCTCAAGCAGGAATGCTGTTTTTTATACCCGAACCCTGATTCAGGCCAACGATGCGTCGAACCCAGGATCCTTGAAATTTAAAATGTTAGTAATAGCCGTGCAAACGGCAAACGGGAATGTCCCGAGCTGTGACGTGATACCCTTCACGCAATGTTAAATCACAATTCTCAGCCGGAAACACACGCAACGTGCGGCATCTCCGGCGTCCGCGCCTCCCATGAAAACTACATAAATAGGAAAGACATCGGTAGCTCACCTACGCAACAATATCTTCCCAGATGTCAGTTAAACCAGTCAGCAATGTTGGAGTTGTCTTCGGCGCCATGTTAATTGGTGCACCTGGTCAGTATTAGGACGTTCGGCTACAACATTCAATTTTTCAACCGTTTTCCCAGGCAGTACTGAGGCCGTGCGCGTCACCACCCCGGAAGCGACCACAGAGCTCCTCGACATTTTTCAAAAGCACGGTCACACCGAGGTGGATACCGCGCGCATGTACACAGGAGGAACGAGTGAGGAAATGCTGGGTGTCATCGGCTGGCAGGAGCGCGGTCTCAAAATCCAGACAAAGATATTTCCCACCAAAGGCAAGAACGCCAGCTGGCTCACCACCGAGGAGCTCACGCACTCCCCTGCCGACCTGCGCAAGGGGCTGAAGAATAGCCTCGCGGCCCTCAAAACCGAGAAGGTCGACATTTATTACCTCCACGCGCCGGACCGCAGCGTCCCCTACGAGGATACACTCCGCGAGATAAATAACATCTATCTCGAAGGTGCATTCACACGTTTCGGGCTCTCGAACTATCCCGCGTGGGAGGTCGCACAGATCTGCGAGATTTGCAAGCGCAATGGGTGGGTCCTGCCGACGGTGTACCAAGGGATTTATAACGCACTGCACCGCGGCGTCGAGCCCGAGCTCATTCCCTGCCTGCGCGCATACGGCATCAGCTTCTACGTTTACAACCCCCTTGCAGGCGGTTTCCTCACGTCGCGCTACACCCGGGACCAAAGCGTCTTCGATTCCAGCGATCGTTTCAACCCGGACCGCAGACATGGCGCACACGGGCGCATGCGGTATTGGAACGAGCCCAACTTCAAGGCGCTCGATCTGCTGCGCCCGGCTATTGCGCCCAATGGAATCACCGAGAGTGAAGCGGCGTTGCGCTGGCTTGCGCACCACTCCGTGCTCAGGAAGGAGTTAGGGGACGCGATCATCATTGGGGTGGGAAGCAAGAAGCACCTTGAAGAGAATTTGGATGCACTGGACAAAGGGCCGCTGCCGGACGACGTCGTTGTGGCTCTTGACGCGGGTTGGGAGGAGACGCGCACGCTGCCGCTCACGTATGCCATGTAGTTTATAAGCTGGGCATCATTTTGTAGTTTCTGCTCAGCGCCAGGCAATTTATGAGCAAATTTTATGGAATTGAATAATTCACATTACACTGTGGCCGGACACTTTTTGGGATGTGCTGCAAATCTCATTTGTGGATATGATTTTGGGTCCGGGGTCGGACTCCGAGAAGGCATGCCTTTTGACCGAATTTCGCCAAAAGATCGGGTTATAGACCAAATTCCAGTGGTCCAAATGATGGAAAGCAGAACAAAGGAAATCGAGAGCCTTGGCGAGACTTCTCCGAAGATTCAAGCAAACAATTTCCTTTCTTGGCAAGTGGCGGATCAGTGGCAGTGCTGTTCACCTCCCTCTCACCTCTCAACACCCTTCCCCGCAGTCGTAGGACTCGGCGTGCTTGGTGCGTGCCCATATTGAAGACTTATATATACTCAAGGGCTTTCTCTTAGTTGCCATGCTCATCACGCTTGCGGCAGATCGTGCTCGTGTCGCCGATCTGGATGCTGAAATTCTACATCTGGAGCGCTCTCTTTCGGCACTGCGATCGCAGAGACAGCTGGTGCTCGAACGACTTGATTGCTACAAATATCCTGTCTTGACGCTGCCGAACGAAATCACCGCCGAGATTTTCACCCATTTCCTGCCGCTCTACCCCATCTGCCCACCGCTAACCGGTCTTTACTCGCCAACCCTTTTCACCCAAATTTGCCGCCAATGGCGGGAAATAGCTCTGGAAACGCCCATCTTATGGCGGGCGATATCACTATCCGATTCCACCATCCCCTTCAATGCTCACATATCGGTGTGGCTCGAGAGGTCTCGCTATTGCCCCCTCTCCCTCCACTTCGACGACGACGATCCCATCTCCGGCGAGCTGCTTGCAGCCGAAGTTCTGGCTGCGATAGTCCCGCATCGTGCGCGATGGGATCATCTGACCATTTCCCTCCGTTTGCCAACCCTTCTCCACGCCATTGAAGGCCCAATGCCTTTGCTCCGCCGTCTAAATCTGTCCAGTGACGGCGAGTCAGACGCCATCTTTTCACTTGGCGAGGCGCCTCTGTTGCGCTCGGTTACACTCAACGTTATGACGCCTTTGAATGTCATGTTACCTTTCGCGCAACTGACCTCACTGGCCTTGGAGTTCATATTCCGGAGCGAGTATGTGGTCATTTTGCCGCAGACATTCAACCTAGTCCATTGCAAACTAGGGATTGTGTCCGATGGGGAGGGTGACCGGGCACCTGATAAAGGCATTGAGCTTCGCTGCTTGGAATCATTGGCCTTGTTCATGAGTGCTGATGGTCCAGTACTCGATTCTCTCGATGATTCATCGTACCTAGCCTCCGGCATCTCCGACTCGCGGAGTCATTCCTTGGACTAGAACCCATCGACCGACTGTCATCATTTATAGCAAAGTCTGGCTGCAAGCTACAGGAAGTCTTTGTCGCAGAGAGAACAATACGGAGGGGTTCGTATCGCGAAGAATTTCCATCCATCCCCCAGTTCTCTTTCGACGACGATTCAGATGCCGTCAGCATTTCAACCGTGTTTGACACTTCCAATGTGCGCTTTGCCATTTCTTTTTGTCATTTCCCAGCGGCTGACGATCTCATAAAAATGCACATTCAATGTTCATTTTGCATTTCACAAGCAGCCTTGAAGTTGTTCCGCCGACCCTGCAAGCGTCAACTCCATAGTAGTTTTTTCGTGCGTTTCTCAATGCTTTGCATCTTTCACACAATGCACATTGTCTTGCAGTCTTCAGTAATAAATGTACCTCTATGATAAGAGTCTTTCTGATTGTTTTTTTCACCTGAGGTATGGTTCCGATGCGTCCTGGTTGTTTCCACATGTGGTTCTAGGCTATTATAGACACAGCGTTCAACAAGGCCGGACGCTGGTATCCGTGCATTACTTGTATGTCAGCCAAATGAACTGTGCCGAATTCGGGCCTCAGGCCTCAGGCTCGCCTCGACTGGGTTTGCAATCAAGTCAGTGTCGACATGAAACCCACGAATATAAATTCAATTTTACCTCCTGGCAATGTTAGAAGGGCCAAACAAAGACAGCACAAAGTAAGCAAGTCATCATTTGTCGCCCAGCCTCGAATCAAGCCAGGGATGCCCACCTAAAATCTGCGCGTTAGCCCAGAACTAACTGTGGGTGCGTGCACTGCGTCTGATTCCTGGAGAAGCTGAACTTGGATGTGTACGAGTTGAAATGGAGTCCATTGAATGGCTCTATTTACAAGGTTGGATTAATGGCCCACTTCGAAGCCTTAAGGATGGAGTTGAAGTCTCTACTTAATAATTCAACGACATTCATCCACTCAATGATTTGATGGTGATTTGGCCTGGATGGAGAGAACCAAAAACGCATGTCTGAGACTTCGAAGGTTCGCTTTACCTTGACTCAGGCCAATGATGCGTCGAACCTATCCTTGAATTTTAGTAATAGCCGAACGGCATACCCTGAGTCATGATCACGCAATGAGCTAAAAAATCATTTATACTCTCTTTCTCCGAGTCTGCGGCGTCTCTGCCACCTGTCGCTTCGTGACCGATATACCCGCACCGCGCATCTTTCCTGTTCGACGGTCCCTTCTGTGGGCCCGGCGCCTTATCGCAGTGGTCTGTCGGTTCGCTCAGCGCGTCGGGATCGCCACTCATTACTCGTTACTCCAAACGGCTTGCTTGTTCGTTTTCGGCACTATCAACTGGAACACGGACACGCAGGTTGTGGGTTGCGGGAAATGAAACCATGTCGCACGCCGGCACAAGCAACCAACCCGATTTCTTCCGCGTATGGCCCTGGCGCGACTCCATTTTTAATTTCGGTTTTATCGAGGAAAAGGGTTCGACTCGGGATGTTGCCAAACATCAATGGTGGGCCAAAGTAAAACAGCCTTCAGACCAACATATCTTCAATGTGGTTATGGCAATGGAGTACAGACCGGCCCAAGAGAAGCTGGTCAACCGTGTTGTGTATATGTCTCCGTTGGGGTTTAACCCTGAGAGAGCTCGATCTATCAAGTATTTGTTTCTCTGCATCTTGCTAAGTATTTGTTACCTAGTATAATTAAATCCCGTCCACGCTCCGCGAAGCTGGACCGACTTTTTGGAGCCACTAACCGCTACGAATTCACCACCATTAGCTTGAATTGTTCATCCTCGTCGAACAATTCGGTGTAAAGGTTATTCCAGGGGGGGTTCCTCAATTCCATGTGATACTCATCACTTAACAGCCTCCGCTCCTCGCCGTAGCCCAGATCCGGCTCGCTCAATTGTCGGTATAATTCTCGCGAGCGCGCACTTGGGGGCAGGTCGACATAAAACCCGGCGAATTCCGCGACCAAGAACGCGGTCGGAGACGCGTACGGCCCGTGGTACCGACGCACTATGTGGTTCTCGCTGTCATAAAAGTAGTATTTTTCACCGCAGCGGAACGCGAAGTCATCCAGATCGCCGTAGCCATTCGGATCGAAGTACACCAGGGGCTCGATTGGGGCGGGCAAGCGGAATGGTCCGTTGAACTGAGCCTCGACGGGAAGAGGGCTGCACTTGGAGTTGGAGGCGGGCGGCATCCACATCCGGGTGCCCTCCCAGGCCAACCAGTCGCAGGACCAGTACGGTGGAATACCTGGTGCAGTGTACCAGTGTTTAAAGATTGTCGGGTCGGGAATGGTATCGCATGAGAAGTCGTGTGTGACCCCTGAATTAGATGACCAGTGTCGGCGATTCGGGGGTTCCTGGCGAAGTGGGTAATTCAGCGGCCCCCTGGGATGGACGCGCCGCTATCGGAAGATTCAGTGGCGCATATTCCAATTCATGAGGAGTGCTTACGGTACGTAAGTTTTTGACCTGCAGTCGGGAAACTGCTACACGGTTCCAGAATCGCATCAGAGGAGCTGGTTCACAATTCAAATTGTGGCGTCCGTTATATATGGTACCTTTGATCATGAGTCAGGAAGAATGACGAGAATTGATCTCTGCTGAACAATTCAACCAAGAGGTGATGGGAACTTGAATGAAATCCGCCAGTCAAATCCGCTCTGCATTCTTCAGTGCATAGAAATCAAGGGGAAATCGGGATTCGAAAATCCGATATAGGGTCGAAAAGCTTTTTTTTTTTCGACCTCGAGCTGACCTCCTTCCGTAAAGGGAAGAAGTCTCCCACTCCTAGGGCCGGGCCGGCTGCCCTGCGTCCTGCCACCGCGATCCAACTTACTTCCCAATTTTCTTGGCACTGATGATGCTCAGTATTAGTAACTCATGAGTTTTGGTAATCGGTTAACCTATTTGAACTCCAATAGCTGGAAAAATTCCGACCCAGGAAGCACTCGGGGAAATCCGTTGTTTCGGGGCGCCCGGAAACGTTTCCGAAACTTAAAGTTCCGGACCGCGATCCGGGAATGCCGAAACTGAAAAGTTTTGGCAACAATTCCGCACAAAATCTGGGAGTTGGGAATGCCGGGCTTTTTGCTGCCATCAAATGCCGCCATCAGTTTCGGCCGCAATCGGCACGCATTGGCGGACTTGAATTCTCAGCCATCACGTAGGTACTAACGCGTCCCAGTGCCTCTCCTGTCCGCTTCTATCCAGGCTTTCTCTTCAGTTTTATGATACTCCTAGTTTCATTCTCAGACTTTTTACTGAAGAAAATGTTGCTTCAAAAATTTTCCATCATAGTTTCACTGATTTGTTAACTCACTTGCTGGACCACTGAAAATTGCTTATATTCACAGGCAGTTTCGGTGATATATATCTATACATGCGTGGAGCACCCCTGAATATTATGGGATTTATTTTGCTGCCCCAGCGATGCCCCAAGAGAATTGGGTGAGATGTCATTCCATGTCACATAGTGTGACGCAGACTCCTCTTCGTTTTTTCATAGAATTCAGCCCAGACGCTGAACAGGACTAGGTAATCTGAATTAAGGATGGCTCAATAAGATCTACAAAAATTGCTGAAGGGCACCAGGCAGTGTGTCGCGACAAACAGTGCTGAGGATACTTACACTGCCCCTTGGTTGCCGTTGATGGCCTGAAGTGTTTGTTTGGCAAAATGCCGCGATCAATACCGCCGATCATGCCGCCGATCCCATCAATCCCAACTCCCAGATGCTCTCCAATTCCGGGAGAGCCGAAACTAAAAATTTCGGGTCGGCTGAAATTGATTCCAGAATTTTTGATTTCGGGGCGGCTGAAACTAATCGGCCCGCCCCAGGGGTCTCCCGAAACTAAAAGTTCCTGGATCAGTTCCGAGAGAGGCCGGAATTTTTGGTTTCGGGAACGGTTTCGGCCGACCCAAAACCAAAAGTTTCGGAACCCGTTTCTGCATTCCCGGACCCATTCCAGAAACTTTTAGTTTCGGGAATGTTTCCAGGTGCCCAGATTCAACAGATTTCCCCGAGTGTATGCGTGGCTTGGGTCACGGAAGACTGAAACGCAGAGCCTCAATACTTTTGATTTACTTTCTAGAGGTCAGGATGAGTCATTTTATCAGTAAATGGCAGGGGCACTCCATTTGCTATTTTGACCCTCTGGATAATATGGACTAAAAGGTTTTTCCAGCTCACCCTGGACCCCCCTTCTCCCCTATATCCGGATTTCCCCTTGTTAGAAATAATTAAATTATGGCAGCCAATGTTGACGTGGTTATAATACCAAGAAGCTTTGAGCCATTTTGACCACGCAGACCTTCAACGAACAGTTGCCTTTTGCTATCGATCGAAATTTGATGGAAGTACACGTGTTGGTCGAAATTGTCAGAAATTCTTTGGAATTCCGCCAGACATGTGAATCCAAAGTCTGAATATTTCCTGATTTCTTTCGGTACCGTGTGGAAAGGGCTATGAATGAAACATTGCACGTACCTTCGCAAAAATACATCCCATACGACGTGAGCGTCGCCTAGTCCCTGGAGAGACCAATATATACCAGTATATAACACAATCAACATTTCATGAGCACAATATCAATGGGAGCCTGGAAAGGTCAACACAGTGGAAGTTAGTGAAACCAGAAAAATTCCAGGGCAGAAGGGCTGCGGCGCCCTGGCTCAGTTGGGCCTATGTAGTGATTGCCCATCATAACTTTCCGAACTTCCTGGTTGAACTTGGTGCTTGGCAAACCGAGAGCGTAGAGTTCATTCATTACCTCCATCGCATAGGTCAGGATGGTCCATCGCATGAATGTGGCGTCTCCTTTGGATGGTCAGCCGCCCTAGATGATCGGTCGATATATTCAGTGGTCAGCCACTCAAATTCTCCTCATCCTTGCCCCCGCCGCCTCTCCTACATTGACCGCCCGATGCCTCTGTCGCCGCGAATTAGTGCCACAGTACGCCTCTTTGCGCGCATTCGCATGGCCGAGCGGCGCAACAGCACGACGGACCCTTCCAATCCAGTCGCCCACGTTTTGACCAAGGAAGGGCGGAGGAACGCGTGTCAGGAGGTATGCCACTGTTTAATTCTTCCCCTTCATTTTCTCACTCATTCTAGATAAAACGGGCTTTCTTACGAACAACCGACGGAAAACTAGGTCTTGAGCTTGAAAACGAAATAATTTCAAAAGTGAATGAATGGATGTGAGTCTTAAATTAATGTGAATCCGAGCATATCTACAATTCATGGATGATGACAGTGATTCTACGTCGCCATTCTTCCCCGTTACCATTCAGATCCCAGGGACGCCCGCACCTATCAGAGTCGGAGATCCTATCCGTGTCTTGGGTAAACCCGGATTCACTCATGTGAATGTTGACTTATATTGATCAACAAGGAATTGCACTCGCGAGACTGGACAGTTCTCAAGGTCTGGAGTCGATTCCTGGTGTCATAGACGAATGGCGAAGACTCAAGACGATCGCGGGATTTGTTGGGATAACCGACGTTATTCATCGCGTCATGAGAACAAGACGCCCAACCATGGCAGGCGGTGCATGGATCCCAGGTGGGCAGTTGGCTCTTTCGACAACATTGGGGGGCCGCGACTGGAATCGGAAAGAACGAGCGAAAATCTTGATGGCAGAAGACCTCGCCGTCTTTTTTCCCTGTCTGGACCTGTCGCCAACACCGCTCGATAAGTCTGGCCGGACACGATCCAGCTGTTGGGAGCCAGCCGCCTGGCTGCAGTGAGTTCCATTTCAGTTTCCTCCAGAACTTGCGATTATATTATCTTCTCAGATTATGGCCTCACTTCCAGTTAGCACGGGCGCACCCCACAGTTATCCGACATTTGCCAATCCTTGTCAAACACCTGGGGCAGCTCGATGAAACCGGGATTCCCTTCTATGAAGCAATTCTAAGAAGCAAGTCTTTTGGCGAGGCGGTAGAGTATCTGGAGGCTAGCGGCGCAATAAGGCCTTTCTGCGCAAACTGCGCCTCGGGCGCAAGTTTCGTGCTGCTGGCACCGCACGATGACCCAGACGATGAGGAATTGCGAGGGAAACTCAAGAAGAAACTCGTAGACCTCGGGGAAAGCTGGAGGTGGGCCGATTTTAAGGGAATGTACTGGCAATAAGAATATCTGTGCGGCTGTAATGCTTATTCGACATGTGCAAGTCAAAGTTTGGACTTCGGTGGTTTGGAATTATTTCCTACTTTAAGGCTGTAATATGCTCTATGGCTAGAAATTGAGATTCATGTGTTCTTCCATGTTCATGGTTCCAATCACCGCTAAATAAATGTCTTGACAACCTGTCATCCATTGGCCTTGTGTGGTCACCAAAAGCAATTTCGGAGTTGGAGGCCGATGCTTTGAGTCAAATGTGCACCATCGTAGACGTGCATATAAGACGAATCCAAACCAAACCATGTTAGATCGAAGAATTCTGCACAACACTCTGTTACGCTATCTCACATATAACACATATGCATAATGCAGATCTTTTCGCTGCCCGAGTGCCTCTAAATAAATCCATCACACCATCGGTAAATCAGAAGAGTTTACCGACTTGCAACCGTGGGAATCTCTCGCTGATCTCCGGAGATCAGCTCTAAACAGTAAAGTGGGGAAGACGATCAAATATTCTATGTATGCGACGGAGGGCAATTAAGAAACCTTCGGCCTGATTTCGAAAGATTGAGGTTGCGTTTCGAGTAGGGAAATCAATCAAGGAAGAATAAGCAACTTGGTGTCTTGCGGCTATTCCGAGCTTCAGGGGTTCTCAAATCTCAGTCAAAAAGTGTCCCTTCCTCAAGTTTGCTCGGTGTTATTTGATTACTCAGGATTGAAATCTTGGGAAGAGGAACCAAAACTATTCAATCGAACTAGAATCATAATATGCGTGCATGTAAGAATGGTCGATTGGCTGTCCGCACTGCGACGATTCCACTTGGTGCTTCCGAGTTTGAATAGGGAAAGCAGCCTGAAAATACAAGCCGCTTCGTGTAAAAATTATCAAGTAGCATAGCTCCCCTACGCCCGTGTGTTTACTCTTTGGAGGGAGGTTGTACATATTGCACAAGGGACTCAAGCAGGCCAAGGTGTACAACGTCTCATTCTCGGCGCCTTCTGAGAACCAATTCAGCGCCACAAACGTTGATCCTCCCAGCACAACCGTCCTCCCAATTCAATACCCCTACCAAATCATGAAGAGCTAATTGAGGCTGCGGGTCTGTACAGCTTCGCTGTTCATTATCCACATGTCGTTGCGCCTAAGTATGACGTTTACGCGGTAACATGCACGGATCTTGGTAACAGAACTCATTCGGTGGTGCACTTCTGGCCTGCGCACCCCGATTCGGCGCGTGATGACATGCTCGCCATTGGCCCGGGCTACGCCTACGGACACGTGCATCTGATTCGGGAGATTGCCATCGGTGCGACGGGGAGGTATGTGCTTATCCGTGCACTTGGGGTGACGGAGGAGGAAAGCAGTGGAACAGAAGGCGAAGAGTTTCTCGGTCTATTGCACCTCACTTTGAGGCCGCCACACGATGATCAGTTTCCCATTACATTTCGAAAACTGGACATCGGAGCGACGCCTCTTCAATCCTGTCACCAAATTGCACTCGATGACTCTCTGGGCCTGGTCTTGGTGTTGGATAACATGGGGAGATTGACGGCCACTTCGTTTCTCTAAATTGTATTAAAGTGGTACATCCATCTGGTTAAATAAATACAACAGTTGGGAGCTCACCCGGCCGGAGGGAACCAAAAGACAAAAAGAGCTCGTTCTATGCGCTCTTGGCCCAGCCCCGAATCGAACGAGAACGCCCTCCTAAATCTATCCGTTCCACGAAAACAATGGATTGTGTGAGCGTGGATGATTCAGCTCCAGGTCTTATTCCTGTGTATTTCGAACTCGAGTGTGTATTAGCTGGTCTGGATCAACCGCCCTCACTGCGTTTACAATATGGATTCATTTATCCCCAAGCTGATGGGGTTCAATGAATTTTTTCGTGCGAAAGGAGTGGCTCGCCAACACTGATGGATCCCTGACAGCACTCGAATGCAAAAAAAAAAAAAGAGTCAACGAGAGAGCTGGCGATTCAACCCAAAAAAATTGCATTAAGCATACCAACGACCCGGCCTCGAATCGATCAAGGGACATCCACAACCAAAATGGCTACTATTATATAATTTGTGGATGCGGAGGCCACTCCGCGCCGGATCTTATTCTCATGTAAGCTAAACCTGAATATGCGCGAGTCAAAATGGGTGTTCCCCAGAGTCGAAGGCGGAAAAAAGTTGAAGGTTCAACTTTTGATTCAAATCCAATCATTTGGCTAAATGTAACAATTCAGTGAATATCAAAGATGTAGTTCAACAGTAGCTGAAATCTCGGCGTGGTGATCCGAGCCCGCAGTTCGCCGGCGGAGTTTCAATCGTACCACTCCTGACTTTCAGCACTACGATGGTGCTCAAAATACTGGCCGCAGGGCACGCGCACTTTCCTTCGGAATACACGCTGCACGTCGTCGCGAGTTATCCAGGCCAAGGCTTTCGGGCCAGGCCTGGCTTGAATTTTCTCAAGCCCGAGCCCTAGAAGCCCGACATCGGGCCTGGCTTGGCTTGGCCTAAACGGGCCGGGCCTGGCGGGCTTCAGGACTTCAGGCCAGGCCCCCAACATCACTAGTCGCGACCCTCGTCGTCCTGGGCCGCAAGACGACGCGCAACCGCGAGCTACATGGCCGCGTCGTCGTCCTCCTCAGCGGCGCGGCGGCGCCCCTTGGGCTGACTTTGCTACAGTCCCTCGCCCAGGGCGGCGCGCACTTCTTCGCCCTCACGCCGCACTTGGACACGTCTAAGGGTGTCGTGACGTACATCGATCTCGTGCGGCGAACGAAAATGTCTAGGCGGAGGAGTGCGATTGGGCGAACTAGAGTGCGATCAAGGCGTTTGTAGCAAGGTCTGTGAGCCTCCCGATTCTCTCGACAGCGCAGTTGCCAATGCTCTATGCGTTGATGTGTGCGCATGAGTGTACGGGGGTAGGTGCTGGGGGCATCGCGTTGGCGACGTTTTGCTGATCCCCCTTCTGCTGCCCCCGATACTGACGGCCCTGGTGGAACGGATATCCACCTCGTGAGCGTAGTGAATCGGTTCTATGCGGCGGTCTCACTCGCGCCCTGGCACCGTCCTCCCCACAGCGCATCCTCGACGCGCTCCCCTGTCCCAGACCCCACCGTTGCACCTTCGGCCCAGTGATCCGAGATCGTTGCCGTGTCAGTGTCCCTCCGGCTTTGGCACCGAGACGGTCGTGCCGCTGTTCGGTGTGGGGTGGGCAGGGCGATTTTTGTGCATGTTGCTCTTGTTCTCTTTCATCTCATTTCCCCTTTTCCGTCTTATTCACCCGGATCCTCTCCTCCATCTTATTTCATCACGCCTCGTTCCATCTGAATTCATCTGATCTCGAACCGCAAACAGACACATCCTCTTGACCCTGCTCCTCTTCCTCTTCACCTAATAGTAAGTACCCGCGCACAAGCGCACAGGAAAGTGCTCCATGTGCTGTTTTTGCCGATTGTTGGGAAGGTGCATTAGCGTCAGCTGTTTCGTTCTGTCCAATTCTCCGTTTTCCCTGCTTGCTCGTTCTGTCCTGCGGTTCCTCTTCATAATTTTCTCCCCACCGTTTTGTCCCATCTAACTTTCTTCCTGCTGTTTCGTTCCTGTGCCTCTCCCTTGCTCCTTGACCTCGTGCTTTCGAAACCAGCACTCTATTTCGAGCTCATGTCGATACCCAAAACGAAACCAAAACCCTCCGACGCGGCCGCGGCCTCCTCGCAGAGCCAGAGGCGGCGTTTAAGGCAGGGCTGCTGTATGCCGAGTGTGCGGTTGTGCGCGTGGGGGTGCCGGCAGCTTCGAGCTCAGGTTCCAGCTCCCCGCCGGTGATACGAAGTCTGACGGCGGGAAAGGGAGGCGACGGCTCTAACCCCCGAGCGCATGGGAAAGTGAAGGACGACGGCGGAGGTGCGAAAGGCAACGGGAAGGCGGAGCAGGACGTGGAAGAAGAAAAGGAAAGGGAGAGATAGTGGGACGCAGGACAAGGCGGACCAGGGCGGCGACCGCGCGGGGCGTACGAGGTGAGGTTGGAGGCGTGGGACACGAATTGTGCGTGCGTGAGGGTGAGAAGAAGAAGGAGGGGCTCGGACATCTGCTTCACAGTAAAGTTGGACTTGAGTTGAAAATTAATTTGGGGTGTAATTATTAGCCGTGGATGTTGGCGGATTTCGGTGCAGAGGTGGAGAGGTGAAGTGGACGCGTAGGGTGGTGAACGTGAACAATAAAAGTGGACTGCGCATGCCGGCCTACGTTGAGAATGACACATTCAAATTCAATCCACCCACGGACAAAAGACCAGGGCGGAGTGGCCTCCACGCCTACAACTCACAATTGGCCATCAAAGGTCAAGTTATTTGGCTTCTCTATTGTGATGATTTTTTACCCTCTTCGTCTTCGATTCCCTCTAGTCCAGTTCACCATCGGTGCATGTAACCAAACAAAGGAATTGCAAGTTGAATTGAAACTTGAGCTGCACTCTCCAAGAAGCGCGATCCAACTCGCACGTTTGAGAGGACTCCGTTTTGATTCACCCACATTCAGGTTCAGCTTCAATGGAAATGAGATCTAGAGCGGAGTGGCATCCGCACCCAAAACCCATAATTCGTGGAACGGATAGATTCAATAATTTGGGTGTCCCTCGTTCGATTCGGGGCTCGGTTATTCGCTTGCTCTCGGGCTTCTTTTGCCCTCGAGTTCGTTTTTGGTCTTCCTGCCCGGTGGGCAATAAATTTGTTTTCTTGATCAAGTGGGATTTACTGAAGTGGATGGTTGTGAGTAGTTTTCCGCAATCCATAATATGTGTAGTGTATAACACATGGAGTTGCCTTGGAATCATTGAGTGGATAATACCCTCAGTCGAACGAGGGACATGTGGACAAGCTGAACTCGAATATGTATGAATCCAAATAGAGGTTTGAAGGACCTAGAGCCCAAGTTGGAAAGCCTAAGATGGCAGTTATGGCTTGCTCATTTATCGGAAGCCACTTCAACATTTTAGTGCAATGACCCAGCCTTGAGTCGAACGAGGAATGCCCACTCAAATCTGACCATGCATTGCTTACGAGTTGTGGGAGAGGTCGCTCCGCACTGAGTCTGTTCGTGGATGCAAGCCGAACCTCAATAGTATACGCAAATCGAAATCAATGTCGTAGTCCTAACAACTCGGATGGACTTTGTTGCCTCCACTCAGTTGAGGTCGAATTCTTGAATAATTGAACTACATTGCATCTGAGTGTTTTAGCGCTTACTCGGCTGGGAATGAAAACCGAAGAGGAAAAAAAAATCGTTCCCTTAGATGTAACGACCTAGCCTTGAATCGAACCAGGAGTGTCACCTAAATCTTTCGCCAACCACCCTGCATGGATACGGAGGCCACTCCGCACTGAGTCTTATTGTGACTACTAGACAAGCTGAGAACCTAACATCCCGGTCAAAAATCCTCAAGATAAACAACATGCTCTCTGCTCACACGCCATTCGAGTAAGGTTCAAATTCCAATTCAACCACTGCTTACATAAATACAATAATCCGGCAGAGAATTGGGCTCAATGGAAAGAGATGAAAAACCAAGAGTGCAAAACTACTTCGGCTTGTGCGAAACATGACTTTGCCTCGAGGGCATCCATGCGACTCCATTCTGCTCGCTCCGTCCTGCCCGCCCGACCGACCCTAACCTTCATCCATCCGCGCCTACCCCGTTCTGCCCGCACCACCGACTCGGAGCCCATCCATCCGCACACACACACGTACGCCGAAATCTGTACGCCACAATCCGCGCGCCGACGCCGACTCCAGGATTCACCCATCCCCATCCCCATCCCATCCCATTCCGTCCCAAACCCATCCCGTCCCAACCCAATCCTAAGGCCCGCGTCGCCCGCCTGCCTGCTCACCCGACCGACCGGCAAACAGACTCCCAAAGACGGACTGCACGCACGCACGAATCCGAGCCCCGAGCACTCGCCCACCCGCGCAAATTCAAACCCAAAAAGAAAGCAATGACAAAAGATCGGAAAACAAGAATAACCGAATAGAAATAGAGAGATGGGCACGCACCTCCATGACCTCGCATCACCTCCCCGCCTTGTCCTGCACGAGGTCGACGGTCTCGACGATGTCGACGCGGCGCAGTGTCGATCTTGCGTGTGCGTGTGGACGTGCGAAGGTGGCGAAAAGCCGGCAAGAGTGGCAAAAGGCGGGCAAGGGAGGGGGAAATGACAACACAACGAAAATGCACGCTACTCACGAGATGCAAAACTCGGTGAGCGTCTTGACGTACTCTTTTTCTCTTTCGGTTTTGCGGCGTTTGCGGAATTCCTGCGTTGCATTAGTTATTATGAGTACGGGTAGGAGTGTGGAGGAGAATGTGAGAAACAGGGAGGGACGACAAATACGCCTCTTTCTCCACAAAAGCACCAAAAAGAAAAACACCCTGAAAGGCGCCCAACGAGCGGGAATCCAGAACGAAAGGGAAAGAAAAAAAGACATCCACCTTGGCAGCGTACATCTTATCCCCCTCCGTGCGATCTCACTTGTGCGCCAGCCTTACCACGCTCATCGCGCCCTTGCCGATCGCGACCTTTGCACATACGCCGTACTTCTTCAACAGGCTCGCCGCCGAGTCGCCCCCTGTGCTTCTTACACTCCCTCCGCCTTTGCTGCCGCCATCCTTATCCCGATCCTTCCTGAGCCGGTGGACTTGTACAAGACCTCGGAGCCGCTGTCCGCGCTATGCCTCGAACTGACGCTTTTGGCAGAGCCTTTGCGGCTGAGCTTTGGGCCGCTCGCGAGTAGGTCTTTGAGCATGATTTCGTTCAGTCCTCTTCTTTTCTCAATATTCACCACGCAAATGTCACCATCGTTCCGCTGTGCATTTTCACTTGCCCGCAACACGCTGCTTTACCAAAGGAGAAACAACTGTTCAACTATAAGCTCAATTGTACCCAACCAAGATTTAAATTGACTGTGTAAAGTTCAACAATAGTGAGTATGATGGCACAGTGCAACAAAAGGCGACAGCGACAGTATCCAAAAAAATACAAATATGCACAATATTCCTAGGAGGATACAAGAAACCAGTGAATCACGGGTAAAAAGCACCAAGAAAACGCTCCAGCACCGCAGTTGCTCTACAAGAAAATATACGTGCAACATTGTGGCACGGAAAAGTACAGCAGTTCATGCATGGTGTGGCGCGGGCGATTGCATCACGTAGTACTGCAATACGTAAACGAGTCCATTGAGCTGCGACACTCCCCACTGCAACACACACAATTGTCAAATTCATTCAAAAATGGCAGAAGAAATTGCATCCAATGCCAGAAATTTGTTGAACTGGAACGCACCTGTATATCAGTCTGGATGTTCTCCAGGATCGATAACTGGAACTCTGGGCGGCCCGAATAGGCGGCGAGGATGGCGTCCAAGTTCGCGGGGCGCTCGTGCTGACTGGAGATGGTGGCACGATGCACGAGGCGGGACATCTTTTCTACGTCGGCCGAAGTGGGAGACAAGGATAAAGCCACGGCGCTGGGAGAGGACGGGGAGTCGGTGGATTGAGATGGTGCAATGTCTTCCGCTGGGTCGAGAAACAATCCATGGGCGACGGCGTCGCGTTGGTAGACAGCGGCATTACGTTTGGCTTGCTGAAGCTGCTTGCCGTGATGTTGGTTCCACGAAACGGAGGGTAAATGGACTATATTACTCACGACGATCTCGGTCTCGTTGATCTGCTGCATTACGATGGCGATTTTAATGGTGTGCATGAGGTCCGGGGGCTGCGCGGTCACCGGCGGTGGCGGCAGCTGGCCAGGTAGCGAGACAATGGGTTGGAGGTCTTTGGCCAGCCCGACTGGTATAGTGCTGACACCATGCTGTTCTGGTGTAACGTCAGGTTTAGGACCGAGACGAATGACGGGCTCCGAAGCTTCTTACCCCAAATTGCCTCCGCCATCCTCCTCAATTGGTTCTCTCGGTGCAAAGTAGCCTCGGGCGACAGACCCGACACTTCACTCAGTCCATGGCTCAGCAAGTTGGCTTCCCCGGCGAGTACAGTGGATAAATTGGGATAAATCTGCTATTCGTTAGCGACACATGCAAGAAACGAAATTTTGTACTACTACATCATGATTCAGGTTAGCGGTGGGGGTCATAATTGGGCGGGAGGAATCTTGAAAACTCGCAGTATTCGAAGCCATCGTGGGTGTAACTCAAGGAGAGTCGGCAATCGGGATGGCCAGCAACAATCGTCCAAAGTGGTCGGAAGCGAAAAAGCTGCAGTGTTTGATGTTGTTGTTCGGCATCGGCGTTGCATCGGCGGCTTGCTGCCACCTGCGGTTTTGAAGAGTAACAACGATTTTAGTGGGAGTGGGACTCGTCCGGTCCCACTCCAGCACTTAGAAAGTGCGACTCACTCCCATTAATGGGACTCGACCCCGCTACAGAGTGCGACCGATGGCAAATGCATCAGCAGTGCGACTGATGCACTGATGCCCAATCAATCCCCCCTCATTGCCGATGATCTTGATATCGATCCGTATCTCGGCTGCAATTCAGCATCAGCGACACTGCTCAACACGCCATCGTGACACATTTCATTAATAGCTGACCATGTTGCATGAATATCAACCGCACTACGCTATGCCGGGGTCTTTCTGAGTCCCATTATGGTCAAGATTACAGCCATTCACAAAATTGATGACAGTACCATGAATTTTTATAAAAAACAACGTCAATGCACCAGATTGTCAAGTTCATTGCACCCTAATTTCTGAACCAATTTGGATGATTTATAGCGCGTTGGGAAGCCCCTCAACGGCGGCTTCGGGTCATACATAATAATCTCAAGGGGAAAAATATATTCAAATGGCACAAGGTGTTTTCAACTCGAAGCGGAATGGTCATATCTCCGCCAATACAAGTCACAGCTACAATATATTAGGTAATACTCAAAGCTAGACTGAACGCAACCATGTGACGGCTTTCAAAAAGTGTGGCACAGTTGCGGTCAGCCAGGCTCAAGGGAAGGTGCGAGAATGATAATGAATTGATGGCGTGAATTATTTCCTCATCAGTGTGTACATTCTTCCTCAATCCCACCTTCGAGCACTCACATCTTGGTAGCAGCACTGCAGACCTCTGTGCTGCCCCGACTTCAAGCTCCAGTATTCATTTTTCACATTCATACAACCAGTATGTTATATTTTAAATAAATCTTATACCTCTGCCTCGATTTTGTGGACTCCAGCGAGATATTTTTCACAACAATTCCCCCCTGATGATTCGTTACTTCCGCCATACAAAATCGATTACAGCTGGAAACCCAGAGCCATCCTTTGGAGCTGTATGATGTCGGCGAGTGTGATTTCCACTACCAGGACATGCACCCCTGGTTTGGGTTCTCTCCGTTACTTCACACAGCCTTCAGATTCCTCGATCGGGCATCTCGTTTGAACAAGATTTTGGGTTTGATGCCCTCTGCAAATCTAATGTACTGCCATTACTTTACCCCGATGATTCTCCGCTCTTCGATGTAATATGAAGCTATGGCAAGTAAGTTCTCATTCCTTTCGGAACTAATTCCTTTCCCCATTCCTTTAACAGGTTCGAACCGGGATGACGGTGCGAAAGATCCTCGACATAAGGACAGAGACCGAGTTCTCTTCTGACAAATTTCCCACCGTTTTCGCTATTTTGCACCCTTAGATTTCTTGGAGTCGATCGTCCTCTTGCATCACTACTGGGTTGAATCGGCACTTAGACCTTCTACTGGGGACGTTCTTCTACCCTTTGTTTTTGGCGAATGCCCCCGGAATTATGGGCTACTGTGCTCCTCCAAGGTATCAGGTCGCCGAAAGGTTTGGTCAAACAGGCTTTGTATTCTCGGTCATTCCGACGATCTGCCTGCCTTTCATTCCCAGTTTTGCCCTTGCCCTGCATCATTCAACTCTGTTCTCCCTTGGTGTTAAACTTAATTTCTTCGTTTCCTCCTCGTTTTGTGCTCTCTTGGCACTGATCAGTGTCGCGATCCGTTCTAGGACTGCCACGGCAGGGCGATTATGAAAATTCTGGGTTGACTGCCTGATCAAGGAGCATATAATCACATTTTCCTTTCATAATTCGAGCCCCGAGAACAACCGGGTTGCATCCTGAATATTTTTCTTTGCATTGATGGACGGTGGGAATTTCATCCTCTGGCACCCGTTATAGCCGAAACATCGGCACAGCTGTGCGCTGATCTTGTTCCCATCAAGGCCGTCGGGTAACCCGTCGCCAACCAGTCGCACTCGGGAACCGAGTCGCACTTTCTGATGGACAAAAGTGCGACTCAAACACCATAAGTGCGACTCAACGACTTCCACTCCCACTAATCTTGTATATACTCGGTTTTGAACCACGGAAAGTTTGGAATGCCCACCGTACGGTATACAGATGCGGCCGTAAAGATTATGGCGAATTACGGTACCGTACCCGTCACTGTAATAAGTTCCCGCGAGCGTCTTACGGTTACGGTATGGATACGGTATGGTCATTACGGGCGTAATACGACCGTACGAGAAGGGAAATGAATTGAATTAAAAGGCCAATGCACCGAGACCTCCAAACGCCGCTTCAGAAGCTATAATGAACTCACCTTCTTCATGAGGAACCATCAACAGGCGCTCGAGATTTCAATAAGAACTCAAGATCAACGGTCACACAGATTTGAAATACTCAGAAATAGTGGTATTGTTATATTGTTATATAAAAGAGAAGGCGAGGCATTCTTCCGCTCACCCTTCTTAATACTGGAGCGAAGCGGAGGCACATCTTGTAATAAGGAAGCACCCCAATCAGACCCCTGTGGCAAACAATAGACTAGCCTGTCCACTTGACCCCATCACATCGCACCGCCGACATCCCGAGGCTGTTATGGATATCAGCTGTGCTGGATTCAACGCAGCTGGACTGACTTGCTTCATCCAAGGGGAGCGGCCGTGGTAATGAACCGTGGGAATCAAGTCGGCGGTCTCGGCAATCTTCGAAGCCAGCGCAACATACCAAGTATTGAGGCCACGCGATCGGGGTTGAAATTTTCTGCGTCAACCTGGGACTACGGTAAAGGTGGTGGAAGTTGCCAAATGTGGTCAATAATCCTTAGAGAAATATTCGACAGCAAGTACTGTACCGGTACCTTAGAGGGAGAGCAGATTTTTTAAGCACGTGGAATGTCATATCATTTGAGGGACCTGACTTTTATCAGCATCAGCAAAGAAATGGCTGTTTACCTGGCTGGCCATGGGTTACAGGTATTAGACCTAATGTGAATCAGAACTCAGTAGCGTTGTCCAGGGAAGAGGTCTTGTCTCCAGAAGAAAGGAGTGGAGTCCTCCTTTTCATATTATTTACAGAGACTCATACTGTATATAGACTAAACGAACTCGCGTGCACGAGCTTGCACATTTTAGAAAATTAATCCGTATCCGATTCCCACGAAGTGGTGAGGTATTGATTATAGCCGATTTCAAAAAAGTAGGTGGTTTTTGGTCGAGTGGTGGGGTTCGTTTTGTGCTTACCGTTGTTTGACGGTGAGTCTCGCTCAGCTCCACACTTTTCCCAATACTCACCCTCGGTTAGCGTCGTTTGGTGTTCGGGACCACCTCAGGACCCTCCACGGAATAATAGCTGTTCATGTGTATTATATCCACCCCAGTAGTCCATACTGGTGGCCTCTACGGGATTATTGATTGGATGCAGGATCTACTGGACAGGCTATAGAAAAACCGGATGAGTGCACTGATGAAACAAATCATAGATATATTGTATTGAACATGTGTAACCATAAATTGGCTGAACGAAAAAACCAAATGGAACCCACCATAGACTCCGGCATTCAGCTATCCTTGACCTTTCACTGCAAATGAAAATATTATCTTCATGAACCCAGAAACAGGTCAAATGCAACATGTAGAAGTAAATTGGCTGAACATAAACAGGGTGCGGAGGCTGCCATGCATCCTGGTATTCTGCTCCCCTGGCTTCTTGACTTCGTATAAAAGTCTTCATGTAAATATTCCCATGTACAGGGGTCAAACACCTCAAATAAGCCTTGCAGAAGCAAAATCTACTGGACTGATACACAGAAGCGGAGGCCACCGCACATTCTGGCATTCAGCTCCCCTTTGCCTTTTGGTGCACTATAAAACTGCAAACAAGAACATTGCCTACACCAACCCGAGAAAAGGGCAAATAAAACACGCACAAGAAGAATTTGAATGAACAGAAATGGGGCGCGGAGGCTGTCGTTTATCCTAGTATTCTGCTCCCTCTGGTTTCTCGGGTTCTGTATAAAAGTTTTGATGTAAATATTCCCATGTATGGGTGTAAAACAGATCAAATAAGCCCTGCACAAGCGAAATCTACTGAATCAATGCACAGAAGCTGAGGCCACCGCACATTCTGGCATCCACCTCCCATTTGCGCCTTTTGTATAAAACCGCAAACAAGAACATAGCCTACACTGACCCGACAAAAGGGCAAATAAAACATGCACAAGAGAAATTGGCTGAACAGAAAAGGGGCTTGGAGGCTGCCATGCATTCTGATATCCTGCTCCCCAGGCCTCTCAGGTTCTCTATAAAAGTCCAAATATGAATATTTCCATGTACGGGTGTCAAAGAGGTCAAATAAGCCTTGCAGAAGCAAAATCTACTGAACTGATACACAGAAGCGGAGGCCACCGACCACTCCAGCATTCTGTTTCCCCTGACATTTGGTGGTGCTATAGCAATGAGAATGAGTGATAACTCGACAACTAGATTGACTAAGCCCTATTAAAGGATAAACCAGCTGACCAAGGAAGGAAATTGGAGCCCACCCTCAACTTGACCATTCCACTCCTCTTGCCATTTGGGCCCGCTGAAGTATCGAAATTCAGGAAATCACCCCAGTGAACAGGAAACAGGTTAGATTGACCACAAATAACAGAAGGAAATACAACCCACCACACAGTCAGGTATTCTGCCCTTCCTGTTAGCTGGTTCCAATATCAGGGAATAATACCTTAAGTCATCCAGAAAGAGAAGTCACATAGAATATGCCGAAGGGCAAATTCACGGAACACAAAAATGCAATGGAGGCCACCGTCTGCTCCACCATCCCTCCCTTCAATTCAGCTCCGTTTGTTTACGGAAATCACGACAGCCTGGCAATGATGATTTATTGTGTCTCATAGGTTTCCAGTGGGTTTGCCAGAGGCCACCATGTTGGATGTTGAACTATATTTCATCCCAACCAAGCACAGTGATTTAGATTCAAACGCATATGAGCGGGAGCTTGGCCAGGCTAGTGAAAGAGTAGTGATAACAAGGTGGATATAATGAGGAAAACTATCATCTGATTCTGCATTCGTTATTCTAGTGGTCAACTCGGAATAATTTGGGTCGGACCACATCAGACAAGGCCAGGCAATGACCACCACGCAAAAGCAGCAGCCCGATTTGTGCAGGAATCATGTCACCGCAATCTCACCGAGGTGCGCCAATTCAAACCGTGGGATAATTGATCAGGATCTGCGATCAAACGATGTCACCAAATAAACCAAAATTTCAGTCCGCACTGAAACATAAATTTATTTCCTCAGAATCTCTACGCGAATCAGCGCCATTAGATTTGGGGAAAATTGTCAAGCCTGAATCCTGAATAGAAATGGTGAGAATTGGCACAAGAATCAGCCATATCTAAACAAAGCAAATCCTGTGGAGCTGAAAGTTGTATCGAAAATTTCAAAATCACTTCACCTTTCAGCCTTTGAGAAACAAAGAATTTCAGTATGAGTTTCTGCCATGCTGAAATTCCTCCAAAGCAAAATTTCAGCATGGCGGAAACTCATGCTGAAGTCCTTTGTTTCTCAAAGGCTGGAAGACACACTGATTTTCAAAGTTTTGTTATGCCTTTCAGTGCCACTGGTGTGCTTTGTTTCAGCATAGCTGACTCTAGTGCTGATTCTTACAACTTCCTTTCAAGTTTCCGGCTTTGTGAATTCAATAATCTTTGTTGTGCTGATTTGTGTGGATGTTTTTAAGAAATCAATCACAGTTTCAGTCTGGACAATTTGGTGTGTGTGGGTTTGAGCATTTCCTACAATATCCCGGCCTGTTCTCTATTTGTTAGTTGACACAACTCTAAGCTGATCTAAGTATCCTAACGTTCAGGTTAAGCAAATATTTATTCTGGTGGGAGCCTCTGGAAGGCGGATGTGTGGTGTCCATCTGGGGAGAGAGAAAAGAATAATAGAACGAAAGTGTGCACACGTTGCGGTAAACAGGGTGGCTGTAACGAGGACATTTCAACTTTCAATGTAAGCCGGATCTATGGTCCCCTCCTTGACGGTTGCCACCATCGAATTTTTGCCTGCTTTCAATTGATTGAAGATTTCTAAGCAGCGAGCACCTTCGGAGCTCTCTTGAGTTTGGTGGAAGCAACTACATCTGGACAGTTCTCGGTATATTTCTGTCCTCTTCCGACGGTGAGCCAGTGGTCTCCTTTACTGCCATCTCCCTCCTTGTGGCTGCCTCCCCCTCCTTTTACGTGACGCAAGTTACATCGCCAGACACCAGTCGGGTTAGGGGCCGGCCGCTGCTCGGGAGGGACTCCTGCTCCTCCCAAGATCAGGACTTTTGCTACTGCCAACCCCATTCCCCAACCCCCACTCACCACCCACGATGTCTGCGCCGACAACGACCAAGCAGCTATTGGTCCAATCTCGGCACTGGATACTCGCCCTCGCGGCCGTCCAGGCCGTCGTCTGCGTCTTCATTCTTCAGTCGCGGTTCTGGGACTCCGCCTCGGGGGCGCGTGCGCCGGGAATGCTGGAGGTGCTCAGCCCGGACTCCATGACGCTTTACACCACTTTGAGTGCGAAAGACGCGATGTCGATTTTCTGGAGGGACGGCGTCACGGAGATGGTGAAGTGGGGGAAGCTAAGTTAAGCGCGGATGACGATGACCATTGACATTGAAAATCGGAGCGTTTGGGATATTTATTGGGCGAGTTTGAAAGTTAAGCTGGATTGGATTGGGATTAGATTAATTTGAAGTGCGAACCTGGCGGGGCCAGGGATTTGTCGAACATGAAAGGACGTTATTCCCGGTGGACGGACAGCCTACGTATGTATGTGCAGTATTTGATGGAGAGCGATAGACTTGAATCTTGCGCGGGAGAGTCGAGCGAGAATCGAGGAGCAGCCGGAGAAGCGAGCAGACCGAGAGGAAAGGCGACGAGGTGACGACACGGACCAACGGATCTATCTGTTACGAGGCAGCTACTTAGAGAAGCGAGACACCACGCTGGCACGAACACCAGAGACATTTTGGAGATTAGCCAGGATTTTCCTTGCGGCAGGAATATAGACCGTCCATATCATATCGCCTTTAATACCGATGAACCAAGGAAAGGAAGGAACGTCGCGCTGTGGCAAATGGGATACGTACGGAGAGGAGGAGGTGTAGAGAGCAGGGCGCGACGAATTTCGATTTTTGAAGGGCGCAGAATAGGAAGTCCGTGCTATAGGGAGAGGCGGGAGTGCGTCGCGTCGGTCGAAAACACGGATCCGTACGTCCTCACTCGCATTGTATCGTATCGCGAAGGAGAGAGGGGTCCGGGAATCGGCTTGTGCAGTCCAGCTACTATAAGCGAATCCGGCAATTGAGATCTAGAGAACGGGGAGCGCGAAAGCTCATGTCGATTCACTGCCTGCCCGAGCGACTCTCTGTAGACGATACCGAACGAGCGCTCAGAATGTTAAGAAGCACCCTAAAAAGCAGTGGCGCCGGACCCTCGTTTCCTGTGCAGATTACACCCATAGCGTAGTAAGTATAGGGATTCATAGGATTGGAACAAGTAAGTTATGTCACAAACTTTAGAAGAAGAGTCCAGGGAAGTTAGACGAATATCCGTAGTTCAGTAGCTCAGCCTTGGTAAGCTGCACCCAAACCCACTTTCCCTTCTTCATCTTCATCTTCCCCAGCTGCATCGGCAGCACGTTTTCTCCCGGTGCCCGCATCACCAACCCATCACGGACGAACTGCTGGATGCGACTGACCCACTTGGTGTGGTCGACAGTTGCTATGTGCATGCGGATGAGGCCACTGAAGGGCCCAAGATCGTGTGCTTGAGGGTAAGATTCACGGACCCCGTGGTCTTCCATCCTGAATACCGCACGCAACATCCCCCTGTAGCCCGCGTGTCCCGAGCGGAGTTCGGCGTCGGCGCGTTCTTCGAGAGTGTTACATTCGTCGGAGTCTATCCACGTGCAGCTCTCAACGGAAAACGCGACGCTGGGGTTCTCGTTGCAGTCCGAGCGGTATCTGAGAAGGACCCGTATCGCGCGCTTGGAGTATGGGAAGTTGTCGATACCGCCCTCCAGAATTAACGCAGACGAAAAGGCGCTCTGGAACGAGCATTCATGGACCTGCAATGCACGTCAACCGTCGCGCTAAACCATTACGAGCAATTTGACCTCGATAAAGTCCGTCAAAAGTCGTTTACGAATCCCAAATGGAGGGAAGATAGCCGATGAAGGTGCGTCTGCCATTGCGGCCACAGTCTTCTTTCGCATCTGACAAAATTGTCTTCGACCTTGTAAGTGCCAGTGATAAAAATGCAAGAAAACACTTACTTGTGTAGTGGCCAGGCCTGGGTTTGACATTCCTTGGAGCAAAAGGATGCCTCCTGAAATGTTCAAGTCTTTAAATGCCACTTTATGAGAAAGTCTAAGTCGTGACGCTACCTTACACGCAGAGCACACGGGGAATTGCTTGTTCGTTGGGGCTTTGTAGCAGTGCGCACATTCGTTCATCTTATAATATGTGTCGCCTTTCGAGGCCGGTGTAAATTTCATCGATAAGTTGCGACTCATTGCAATTTGCTAGGACTTCGGGTGGTGGGACAAAGAAAACGCCACTGGAGCCACGTGCCCACTGAGCACAACAAGTGCAAATCAACACGGTTCGAGTTGATTTTCAAAGCAATTAAATAAAGGATCCGTGCCGGTGCTGCGCAATCAGGATCCCTATACTCGAAGTCCTGAATTCAGCTAGGAGCGCAGCGGCTCACTCCGGCGTTGTTGTGGTGCACTTATTTTGATCTTGATTCGTATGTTTGCAGCTCACAACGTCGTGCGACCCGCACTAGCGCAAGGTGAGCTTGAGCTTCGCAACATTTTGGGTATGGGGTTGATCAATATCTCATTGGGTGAGTACAAATTCCAGTTTTATGGAGCTGTAATCCCTGTATTCTGAGCTCTCCTCGACTCTGTTCTTCATTCGAAACATCCGCCTTTCTAACTCCGCTGTTCTTGATCTCTTTGGCTCCTAGACGGGCGCCGCAATTACCAGATGCTGGCATATACTCTGTTCCCCTGCCTGTTCCACACAAGACCGTCAGGTTGTGAGTGTTACATCAAATCATATCTATTATGATTCATATTGCACCCGTCAAGTTTTGAACTATGGAGCCAACTCTAACTGTTGCTCATGAATTGTTGCACCCTTGGCGTTGAATCTTCAGCACTGGCTCATTTTGAACCCAATCTTGATTGAGCATCGTTGTCTCGTGTTTTATATCCTGTGTATCCATACCTAGCTTCGATTTCTCTTAGACGTGGGCAGCATCGCCTTGAAGTTGGGGGCATCAGACGGAAATGCAATTTTATCTTCTAACAATCTGCATGTGAATCAGGGACATAGGATTTGGGGAAATCATAAATCCTGAATGTTGAATAGAAATGGGCAGAAACAAAGCAAATCCAGTGGCACTGAAAGATTCATTGAAACTTTTAAAATTGGTGCGTCTTTCAACCTTTGTGGAACAAAAGAATTTTAGCACGAGTTTCAGCACAGCTGCAATTTCCTCTAAAGCAAAATTCCAGCCCAGCTGAAACTCATACCAAAATCCTTTGTTTCTCAAGGGCTGAAAGGTATGCTGATTTTAGAAGTTTCAATGGACCTTTCAGCCCCATTGGATTTACTTTGTTTCGGCAGAACCGATTCTAGGCCTGATTTTCCCAATTCCTATTTGAGATTCAGGCTCGATGATTTCCCCCAAGTCTCACGGCGCTGATTCGCAGAGAGATTTTTAGAAAATAAATTTGCATTTCAGTCCAGACTGAAAATTTGTTTTATTTGGTGTGCTAGCCTTTATGACAAGCCACCTTCCTCCTGCTCAAAATTGGCTCAACAATGAAAAGGTGATTTTGTGCACAATTCGGGTGGAATTTGAATGAAACTCTGCATTGTTGGATCAATCATCTGGCTCTCATATTTTTAACCAATTTCTGCAGTTGGTGAGGAATTACATGCAGTTCTATTTTTTTTGGTGTGTCTATAGATGATATGACGACAGAAGGAGCCCCAAAGAGGGAAATCAGCGATATTCGGAATTTCATTCTGCACTGCCACCCATCATAGTCAAGAGTGCCTCTAAGACTCAAAAATTGCCATAGATTAAGAATATGAGCACCCTGGATATGTAGGATCACGGCTTTTGTGTGAAATCGTTAGATACCCGGTTATTTTGCGTCACAGCGAGTAATATTGCGCGTGGCAAGGGCAATACCACTCTTGGTCAGGAACCAACGAAATTTTGGAATCAACGGGTTCTTGCAAGCAGAACTCCGAGAACCGGAATACACGCAGACCAACAAGAGAGCTGAATGGAACAAAAAGCAAGATACTTAGGCTTCGCATGGCCCAGCCTCGAATTCAACGAGGGACGCCCACCTAAATCCGACAGACCAATTATGGATCGTGGTGCGGAGGCCACTCCGCACTGGGTCTTTTTTTCGGCATATTGAACTTAAGGAAGTTGGATCACTAGCCCTTGGTAACATGGAAAACAAAGTTTGAGCAGCAAGAACCAAAGATGTAGTTCAACAGTGGTTGAAATCTCGGCGGGTTGATCCGAGTGCGCAGTTCGCCGGCGGGGTTTCAATCGATGATGCCACATGTGACACACCATTCTTGACTTTCCGTGCTCAAAATGCTATCGGCAGGATACGCACTTTCCTTCGCAATACATTCGGCACTTCGTCACGACCCTCCGAGTCGTCTCTTGGGCCGCAAGACAACGCGCAACCGCGAGTTAAATGGCCGCGTCATCGTCCTCCTCAGCGGCGCACTCACGCCTCTCGGGCTGACTTTGCTAGATCCCGTCGCGCGGGGCGGCGAGAACCTCTTTGCCCTCACGCCGCACCCGGACACGTCCGAGGGTGTCGCGCCGAACATTGACCTCGTGCGCACGACGATGACGAACGAAAACGTCGATGCGATCTGGCGGACCCGGCAGTAAGGCGTTCGTGGCAAGGTTTGTGAGCCTTCCGACTCTTCCGACAGCGCAGCCGCTACGGCTCCATGCATTGATGAGTACGCGGGAGTGAGCGCTGGGGGTATTTGCTTCGAGTGGGGACAGAGGGAAGGCGGAAAGGGAGCGGTAGCTGGCAGGAGGAGCGGCACGAGGGCCCGCTGGCGACCTTTTTGCTGGTCCCCCTTCTACTGCCCGCGATGCTGACGGCGTCGGTGGAGGGCGATATCTACATCGTGAACGTACTGAATTGGTTCTATGCGGCGGTGGCACCGTATCTGCATCTACAACGAATGCCGAGCGAACCCAAGAAACCTGTCCTCATCCTCGCCCCTCCCCCCGAAGCCACCCGCGCCCTACGCACCGTCCTCCTCACGCGCCGCATCTAGCGTATCCTCGACGCGCTCCCCTGCGCCCTTGTCCCCGACCCCGCCGCTGCGCCCTCGACCCAAAAATCCACCATCATCGCTGTGTCGGTGTTCCTCCGGCCTCGGCACCCAGACGGTTGTGCCGCTGTTCAGTGTTGGGTTGGGTTAGGCGATTTTGTGCGTGTTTCTCTTGCTCCCTTTCATCTCATTCATCTCGTTCTTCTTATTCTTCCTCTTCTCATTTAGCTTTTCCTTACAACGCACCCCAACAGATGCCTTCTCACCAAGAGAGCATGCGCGTGCTCCGTATGCTTTTATTTCCGGTTATTAGCAAAGTGCGTTTGCGTTAGTCGTTTCGTGTTGTGCTTTGTCGTCCGCTTTATCATCTCCTTTCACCTTTTATTATATTTCCTTCCGACTTCCGTTTTTCTCGAACGGTTCTCTGGATACCAAAACCAAAACCCATCGACGCAGTCACAGAACCGGAAGAGGCACTCGAAGCGGGGGCACCGTATGCGGGGTGTGCGGTTGTGAATGTGCCGGTGCCGGGGTTTCCGCCACCTTTGCTACCATCGTGTCCGCAATCTTCCTCGCGGTCTGCGAGCTCGGCATCTTCTTCGCCTGGTGAGAAAGCAAAGGACATCGCCACTGACGCCGACGACGCGGACCTGGGCAGCGAGCGCGCGGAGGCGAGGGGTGCGAGTGAGGGTGCGAGTGAGAGTGAGAGTGGGGGAGTAATACAGAGAGGGAGGGGGCTCGGACAGGTTGGGTTACAGATTATAATTTTGGTGGAGCGGTGGAATTGAAAAGTTGAACGGGGTTGGGGTGGGGGCGAATGCGAAATGTAAAAGTGAACCAACGACGCACGCCAACCAACACGAGATTGAGGTGTTCAAGTGTAATCTACTCTGCAGCAATAATTCTGAAAAAAAGGCCTAGAGCCGAGCGGCTTCCACAATCCATATTTCGCGGGGCCGATAAATGCCTCTGTTAGGGCCCTCGTTCGAGGAGTGGGTCGTGTGCTGTTATCTGGGCGGTTTTTTTGCCCTTTTCGTATTTGCAATATTAATTGGGTCCCTCCAGGCTTGGGTCGCCGTCGAATTGATGCATGTATGTAACCAAACGAAGGAATTGAAAGTTGCATTCTACTCTCCGAGAAGCACTATCCAACTTGAACACTGTAGAGGACTCCATTTTGTTCCACCCAGATTCAGGCTCAGCTTCAATGGGAATGAGACGCAGAGCGGAATGGCATCCGCACCTAGAATCCATAATTCGTGGAACGGATAGATTCAATCATTTGGGTGTCCCTCGTTCGATTCGGGGCTGGGTCATTCGGTATTTGTGAGCAAGTTTTTTCCTCGAGTTTGTTTTTGGTTCTCTGTCGATTCCTACCCGGTGGCGATAAAATGTGGCCTTTTGCACTTGATTTGAACCAATGGATGGATGAAGTCGACTCAAAATTTTAACCAAGGCAAAGAGGGACATTGTACACGACACATCCATTTCATCTTTAGCTTTTCCAGGAATCAGCCAGCCGCACTCAGAATTATTCGTGGGTTTAATGTCGACACTGATCTAGTTGCAGGTCGATGCGAACCTGAAAGCCGACTTCGGCCACGTCAAGTTTATTTAGATTGGCACATATGAGTAATGGGCAGATACTAGCATCCGGCTTTGTTGGGTACCGTACCTATCGTGGTCTAGGGCCACGCACGGAAACAAGGCAATGAACAACCATAACGCACCAGGACTATATTTCAGGTGAATAAAACAATTTCAAAGCCTCTAATCATAGAAAAAACATACCACTGACGAAAGCGGAATGGACAATGGGCACATTTATTATTAAAAACTGCAAGACAATGTGTAGTGTGTGAAAGATGCAAAGCATTGAGAAACGGACGAAAAAACTGCTATAGAGTTGGCGCTCGCGGGGTCGGCAGAACAAGTTCAATCCTGCTTGTGAAATTCAAAATGAGCATTGAATGTGATCGTCAGCCGTTGGGAAATGACAAAAAGAAATTGCAAAGCGCACATCGGAAATGTCACTGTCAGGGACGGTTGAAATGTTGACGGCATCTGAATCGTCGTCGAAAGAGAACCGGGGGATGGATGGAAATCCTTCGCGATAGGAACCCCTCCGTATTGTTCTCCCTGCGACAAAGACTTCTTGTAGCTTGCAGCCAGATTTTGCTATAAATGATGACAGTCGGTCGATGGGTTCTGGTCCAAGGAATGACTCCGCGAGTCGGAGACTCCGGAGGCCAGGTACGATGAAATCATCGAGAGACCCGGGTGCCGGACCATCAACACACAAGACCAACGATTCCAAGCACTGAAGCTCGATGTCTCGACCAGGCGCCAGATCACCGTACCCATCAGTTACAATGCCTAATTCGCAATGAACTAGGTTGGATGCCTGTGGCAAAATGACCGCGTATTCGCTTCGAAATACGAGCTTCAAAGTTATGGAGGTCAATTGCGCGAAGGGTAGCATGACATTCAAAGGTGTCATAAGGTTGAGTGTAACCGAGCGCAACAGAGGCACCTCGCGAAATGATAAGACGGTATCCCACTCGCCGGTGCTGGACAAATGTAATTGGCGGAGCAAAGGCATTGGGCCTTCAATGGTGTGGAGAAGGCTTGGGAAAGAGAGGGAAAGAGTTACATGATCCCAGCGTGCACGATGCGGGATTATCGCAGCCAGAACTTCGACTGCAGGTAGCTCGCCGTAGATGGGATCGTCGTCGTCGAAGTGGAGGGAGAGAGGGCAATAGCGAGACCTCTCGAGCCACATGGATATGTGAGCTTTCCGGTCGAAGGGGATGGTGGAATCGGATAGTGATATTGCCCGCCATAATATTGGCATTTTCAGAGCTACTTCCCGCCATTGGCAGCAGACCTGGGTCAAAAGGGTTGGTGAGTCGCAGCCGGCAAACGGCGGACAGGCGGGGTAGAGCGGCAGGAAATGGGCGAAAATCTCGGCGGTGATTTCGTTCGGCAGCGTCAAGACCGGATATTTGTAGGAATTAAGTCGTTCGAGCACCAGCTGTCTCTGGGATCGCAGTGTCGAAAGAGAGCGCTCATGCTCGATGTGTAAAATGTTAGCATCCAGATCTGGGATAAGCGTGATAGGCATGGCGGCTAGGAGAAAGCCCTTAAATATGTGATACAAGATTTCAATATGGACACGCACCAAGAGTCTTGCAAGTCGGAGGTCGTGGCTGGTCAGTGGTGATGGATGAGAACGTCGACACTGCCACTGATCCGCTGGAGTCGTATTGATTCAACCTCCGCCGGCAAGTTACGCACTCGGCCTTGTCAAAGTTTCAACTTGAACGTGATTTTCGCCTGATCACTTCTCGTCCGCGGGGGTCTTGTCTCTTGCATACCTTCCACAGTTATGGATGTCATGGTACTATCGGGAGGTGGTAAAATCTCGCCTTACTGTACCATTTCGACCGTAGTGTTACACAGGGCAGGGCTTCGGCCCTGAAGCCCTGCCCTGCCTGGCGCGGGCAAGCCCTGCCCTACACAGGGCAGGGCCAGGGCTTTTGAGGGCTCAGGGCCGGGGCTCCGATTCTCTGAGGCCCGCGGCCCCGGGCTTCGGCCCTGGTAAGCCCTCATGTGCCGAGTACCATGCCGATACTTATGCAACATCCGGCGCACCTTTTAATTATCAGGAACAGCCTGTTGACGCTTTGCCGACACCCCGCACACATTCTTGAGGCCGGAACTGGGCGGAACTGAGCATGCTGATGGCAGTGATGGCTATTCATCAAATGAAAACCGTGACTCCGACACCACTAAGGGACAATTTATTTAATTGGCCCTTCCCACAAGAATGACGGTGCATTTTACAGAATATAGTCTTATTTTTTTTACCGTTTGGGTTGCTCCTGAGGGAGAAAAAATAATCAGTTGTGGCCCAGGGCTCAGGCCCTGAGCCCTGCTCGGGCAGGGCCAGGGCAGGGCTGAGGGCCAGGGCTTGGACTTCCTCAAAGCCTTGGCCCTAAAAGCCCTGCCCGAGCCCGGCCAGGGCCAGGGTAGCCCTGCCCTGAACACAAATCGGCCATAGGTTCAGTCACAGGTCACACTGGACTTTGTTTGATGTGTGCAAAAATTGCCTTTATTCAAAAGAAAAATTTTCGGCCATCCCGGACATCAAAAATTTCCAAATTGTTGAACTTACAGTCGAAATGGTACAGTACTCTAACGCTAGGACTCTCGAGTCTCTAGTGGGGGCCATCATATCTCAAAGCTCTCCAGAGGTGTGCCTACGTTGCATCTTGTCGACAACGATCATTGACTGCAGATCATCCATGGAAGAGCTTTCGATTTGCAATGGAACTCCACTACATCAGGAAAATCCCAAGTTGCTGGATAGTTCCAGATAGCCTGACATAGTCGAAATAGCAGCCATAGCAGAAGGCCCACTCTGAGAGAAAGGTGGGGGGGGGTGTCGAAATTCATAGCCTGTTAGTGGCTCATAGTCATAGTTGATAGACACAACCGAGTAAAAAAAAAAAAAGATATTGCACAATCTTTTACTTGGTCGTGACCACTCTTACAACATTTAGTTTATTAGATCTCGGATTGGCTTTTTCCTTATAACTGACTGCAGTGTATTGAATTAACTTGATATAATGTAAAGAACCTGTTTAAATGTGTTTCACTCCGAAAATTGGCTTGAATCAGGGTCTCTGGACACAGACCTGACACTAGTTGTATCAGAGGCTGAATTGAAGCACCTGGAATTGCACCTGGCATGTGAAGAATAATGTACACTGGGGGCAAAGACCAGGGCATGTGGATTTCTAGTGCCTTACACGCATGTGGGCTGCATGTGTGGAAGCCGCTGAACAAAGATATTAATTGGCTTTGTTGCACCGGTGCATTGATCTGTTGTTCGAATACTCACCAAACCTGCCCAAGAAAATACCGCCCACCTCGCTTTAATGCACGCACCTCTTGTACAACTGTTATATATGTTCTGATTTCGAACCAACAAGTATTATTGAACAATGGAACCCTTACAACTCTCAGTCGACCCTTGAAACTTCTCACTGTCGTATGATGCTGTACTGCGTACCTACCTACATCAAAGGTATCCCACCTAAAAGGGAAACCTTTCAGACCTACTGAAGGGGAGATTCCAAGACGAATGCACCAACATACTCGGGGGTGGGGGGGTGGAGGGGGGATAATTAATACTTTTAGTCGAACGAGGGACATGTGGACAAGCTGAACTCGAATATGTGTGAATCCAAATAGAGGCTTGAAGGACCCAGAGCCCAAATTGGAAAGCCTAAGATGACAGTTATGGCTTCCTCATTTATCGGAAGCCACTTCAACATTTTAGTGCAATGACCCAGCCTTGAGTCGAACGAGGAATGCCCACCCAAATCTGACCATGCATTGCTTACGAGTTGTGGAAGTCGCTCCGCACTGAGTCTCTTCGTGGATGCAAGCCGAACGTCAGTAGTATACACAAATCGAAATCAAGGTCGTAGTCCTCACAACTCGGATGGACTTTGTTGCCTCGACTCGAATTCTTGAATAATTGAACCACATTGCATCTGAGTGTTTTAGCGCTTCGTACATTGCTTGCTGAAGAACATTTGGATAATTTACACCTGCATATAGTGCTCACGAAACCTGCCTAAGAAAAATCCAGACGGCTCTCGAATGTACCTCGTGTACACCTATTATGTATCTTCTCATTTCGAATCAACAAGTAATAGTACCGAAACCATTCCGAATGGACGCTCGAGTCGTCATATTAAGACGTGCAGTGTCCCTACACCAAAGTGTATATCTGCGCCGATTTTAAAGACCATCGTGTGTGGGGTATAGATTCAAGCTCCGCCGGCAAATTGCGTGCTCGGATCAACTTGCCGAAGTTTCAACTTGAACTCTACAAATCCTCTGGTTGTGACTTGACTGAGACTTTTTTGAAATACGTGAAAGGAACATGATGTCAGAAAATTGATTCGTCTAACGGCCATACGGTCCAGAACCTAAACAGGGGCCGCACATCCGAAAGAGCTCGCAGCACCTGCCGCGATGACTTCCTTCAAATCTGTACCAGTCGCCCACATTCCAAGGCCCGCTGTAGCAACTCCGGTGATGAAGAACAGCAAGTTAGTTGCCTTGAACACGACCCGCTTGAGGCCCCCAGAAAAGAATCTGTGTGTACAAAGGTGGGGATTGAAGTGCAAGCGGTAGACCAGAATTTCACGCACCCTCGTTTCCATCGCGACAGATCTCTCCAGGTGTCGATGCGCTTAGGCGTAACATCAGGCGTCGCAAATGGCTCATCTTCTGTCATCGCATCGAGTTGCATATCTAGACCGAGCATGAGCAAGGGAGGGAAGGTGTATGTGAACTTGATGCGGTTAGAAGATGCGAAGGAAAACCACCACAAAATATGTGTTACCTGGAAAATGCAGACGGCGGCAATCAGTCCCGAAAGGGCACCGATAGCGGGGACCCCGGTTCCAATCACAAACGCAATGGCCCAGTCTGTGCGAGCCCGACAATGAGTTTGTAAATGAAAAAGTAGAAATGCTGAGTTGTAGACGCACAGACAGGAATCAAAACCGTCCAAATGATGCGGCCCTTGACCGACATGAACGCAGGGCCGCCAAGGAGGCCTTCGATGATGTTGATGTAGAAAATCTTGAAGCCGATGTTGCCTATGAAGGAGCGCGACGAGTGAGACAGATTTTAAACTTGGTCGGGGATACAACGGACCGTAGAGACCAGCAGCGATCGCACCGGTGATCATTGCGAGCGAATTACCGACGCTTTGCCAGGCGTATTTGGAGACTCTGGGAAGGACAGAAAGCTTAGTTATGAACATGGGCGAAGAACACATTCGGCATACCCTTGGTATGCGAGCGCAAGGGTATCTGGCCAGCTATCAGGGTACGACCACCCACAGGTAAAAGAAGCACATACATTGGCCTTGGAAGCAATAGACAAAGATTCCGTACATCAGGTAGCAGGAGAAGATCAAGAGCTGGGCAATGGCCATTCCCTTGATGAAATCGCGGGGGCGTCTCATTTCAGCCATCATTTCGGGGAAGATCATGGCACCGCCGTATGCAAAGACCATGTTAAACACTCCGTTGACCTGGCAGCGCGGTTGAGAACGACAAGTGCGAAGAGTGGACTTCCGACCGACCTGGGCAAACACAGGGATAGGATTGATGCTGAGTACTTGGATCGGCCCGGTGTACGATACAGCTGTACCAAAGGATGCAGCAGCCTGGGCCTGCATCGAGTTTATTGAGCACTGCCATAGTGGTGCGAAGGAAAATGTCATTACCGCGGCGAAGTTGGGCGGTGAGTTTGCGACGAAGCCCATGGAGGTCTGCGAAGCAACGTCAGGTTCTGAGGGCGTTCGACCGGCGTCCGACTCACGAAGATAATGAGCAAGTTGACTGTGACCAGTCATTAGCATTTTTTACGGAGGGAGTGAACGGTGGAAGACGAACGCCAGACACTCGCGTTGGCCACGATTGAAAACTATCGTAACTTGAGCAGTTGAAGATGGTGATGTACCATTAAGAACCCACGTTTTGGAGGGAACGGACTTGACCGAGAACCATGCCAAACAATGCCCAAATCAAAATGCAGACACTGAACAGCAGTCATTCAGGTGCGACGACGGTTCGGATAGGGGCCGAACTGACGTGAAACAAATGGTGTGACCACCACCAACGACCAGCTGCGACAAACTTTGACCGTTGGACTGGGAGACAGAAAGGATTATTCGGGCGGCCTAAAAAGAGAGAATGGTGGGGTGTTACCAAGCACTGCAATTCTAGGTCAGATTTGAAATCACATGAATTGAAACAAGACATACAATGATTCCGACGTTAATTATGAGCTCTGCGTCGTATGTCAGCAAAGGATGAGGATGCATATGAACCTGAAAGAACACACGGATGGTCTGAAGAAGCGAGGCGAAGTGTCTCGCGGCAGGGCCAAAGATCACATAGCCCAAATCTCCATATGTTTTGATGGGAAATCGAACAGAGTCTAGGCGGCAGAAGATCTTGCAGAGCATGACTCCGGAAAGAAACGCGAAAGCCCCGAATAAGATATAGAGCAGGATCCCAGGTGTAAGGCCAATGCTGGCGATGGCGAATGGCGCGTTGAACGCTGGTGGAAGTCAGTGAGAATGAAAATATACATGGTGCGAGGTTTCCTCACGGCCTAAAATATCGCACGTCACAAGATAGAATACTGTCGCCCATCCGGCCTGAAATAGCGCGGTATGCAAGTGCGGAGCTGGGCAGAATAACATGCGCTTGCCTGACGAAGCGCACGGCGAGCGTTCAAAAGCTCGACGTCGTGCTCAGACATTCCGCGCAGATCATCCGTCGATTCTTTTGCTTCGTGAACCATGACGTCCGCGCCAGGCTCCTTTTCCTTCCCAAATTTGGCAAAGACGACACCGAACCCTTTGCTGTGGACCACGCTATGGATTTAAAAAGTCAGCGTCCGAGGGTCAGCGCCGGTCGCAAAAAATGGCTCACGTTGAATCTTCTGCCTCGACTTGGCGGCGAAGAGTGGCCCAGTGGATGTATTCAGCGAACGAGGTCGGCTTTCCATCACCGCCCTCGGGGACTGCCATTGCAAGCTCGAGGTTAGAACCAAATACAAGATTGGAACCGGGCGTGGCGTACGTCCTGGCTGGGCGACGTGGTCATGAAAGTCCTTCTCGGACATTTTGATATCACTAGCGTTAGCGACACCGGAGAGACCGCTGGTGTCCATGGTCGTCGAAGGGGGCTGGGGAGAAGAAGTGACGGAGCGATGATAAAAGGCACCTCCGCCTTTATGATAGGCACCACACTGGTTCCCAGATCTATTTTTGAATCTGGGCACCCGTGCCTATAGTGGACGCACCGGACCATACGAGCTCGAAGAGCCGGTTCTATTTTATTGAGTCTGGGCACACGACTTCAACAGCCTCGGTCCTGGTATGGTTATTTTTTCACAGGACTGGTTACAGCACTTTGCGGTACATAAGGCGCGCACCGATTTTTTTTTCCATTTTGGGCGTTTTTTGATCCCCGCGACTAGGACAGTCGCGGCGGCTTCAATTCTTATCCATTTGCCTTGTCCATAGGCTCAAACGATGCGCATTCGGAATACGCAGGGGATGGTATGTTCAGATTTTTTATCTTATGTTGAAAACCGCCGCTTTTGTCATCTTTTCTGGTCATTTTCCACTAAAACACCTGTTCTGCCCTCAATTCTTCCTTTTGTTTGGCAGCGTCAAGACCGAATATTTGTAGGAATCCAAGTCATTCCAGCACCAACTGTCTCTGGGAACGCAGTGCTGCAAGAGAGCGTTCAACTCGGATATGTAAAATTTTAGCATCCAGATTAAGCATGGCGGCTAGCACTGGCTGAAGTATTCAAGTTTTTGACCTCAAAAATTGATGAAAAACTAATAAAGTTTTTCATTAGTTTTTCAGGCAGAAATTAGGGGACTTCACAGTAGGGCTGATTTTCCTATTTGTGAATAAATTTATTCAAGTGATGGGACCATTATTTTTATAAAAAAAAGATATTTCACAAACAAGATTTAATCTCATTTGTGGAATAAACATTTTTTGGGGAATATATATATTTGCTTTGAGTAAGCCATCTGTGACCACCTTGACCATCACCACTATTGCAGAGACACCTAAGCATGAGACCATCGAGCAGCTCCTTCAGTGGCCGACACAAAAATGGTTGCTGCTCAGCCCCAAGCTCAACTACTGTGTCGGCAGTCTCCTGGTAGTTGGTTTTATGGGGCATCATGGAGAAAAGGATTATGTGAGCTACTATAAGGGTCTTTCAGATGACCAGATGGCACAGGTAGCGTGTCATTGAATGGTGTGCGGCAGATGTGTGCTTGGCAGGTGGAATGAATAAAAATATATTGCAGGACTCAAACAGGGTGATCATGAATTTATTCTACAAACAACAATTTTATTTGTCCCATCAGATGAATAAATTTATTCACAAACAGGAAAATCGGCCCTACTGTGAAGTCCCCTATTGGATGAAAAATTCATGAGTTTTTCACAAGTTTTCCAGAAATGAGGTAAAAAAAATTGAAACATGTGAAAAAACTAATGACAAAGTTATGAAATTTTCACCAAACTTTTGACTGAAAATAGAAGTGAACAACTCATATAATTTTCACCCATATTTTCACTGAAAAACTTGAAATGCTCAACCAGTGTAGGAGAAAGCCCTATGTGATAAAAGATTTCAATATGGGCACTCACCATGAACCCAGACACACCTACAAAGGAAACCTTTCAGCCTTGACCCAGGGGAAAATAAGGCCCGGAATGAAGTGGTCTCGCAGTTGACACCCAATATTGCAAGGCTGGTTGAAGACGAACTTTCCAACACTTTCACTGATATTTCAATTCGAATGGCCCTCCTGGAACCTGGGTGTCACGTCCTATGGTCACTTGAATAGTAGCTGAATTATTGCCGTTTTGTGCACCCGACGCACCCGCCAAGTCTTCATGGTTGCTTTTAGATATTTTTTCTTGGGGAAGGCGGGGGGCGTCTGTGCAACTCATGCAGTGTGGCATGCCACACTTAGGCAGGGCTACGTGCGCGCAAAAGCGTACAAACTAAATGCAAACACAGCATAGGATGCTGAGGGAGCTGTGCATATCAAAGAAGAGTAGGTGACCAAATTGCCTTATATGGACGGAAATCTTCAAAGGAGGAGGTATTTGGAAGAGGGCTGGGGCATATGGGATGTTCGGGAAATGCCAGACTACCTCAGCAGGATGTTAGGACTCACATGAGACCTGTAACCTAAAGGTTCCAGGAACTGAAAAACTTGAAATCTTCAACCAGTGTGTTCCCTGCTTGAGTTTCAACTTGATGAAAAGATTGCCATGTCGAAGAAAGCCACGAAGTCGAGCGAGCATGGCGCTATACGACGCCGCGAATGCGGTTACAGAGTCGAAGTGCAGTTTATCAAGAGATGGCTGTGCAAGACCGGCGCGGTAATCCGGAGTTCCGTTTACACCTGTTGAACTCCAATACAGCCTTATTCCTCCAGGAACAAGGTTCTTCCACTCATAAAGCATGTGGAGATGCACTCCTGAGCCATTCTGAGAGTCGAGCAAAAAAAATTTCTGAAAGTGAATATTTTTTTGGGATTTGAATTATACAACGTCTGGTACATCAAATTTGTCTCCAGAGGTGAAGGTTGTACTCCGAGTCCCATTTCTACACACAGTGAAAATTATTGTTTTGACAGTATATCGCACATACTCATTGCCACAGAACTGGATTAGATTTGTCCGCTATTTGAATTCAGCAATGCGAACCATGTACACCGAATTCGACAACTATCAGGATCTCATGTTCACTTGGAGAAAAAAACCACGAGGCCCCAAAGAACCTTCGTGATCTACAACTGTGTGTAAAGCTCCTTTAAAATTTGTAGAATGTAGCAAGGATTTAAGTAAATAGCTGTCCATGTAATTGAATTCGAAATCGAGCCGAGACAAGACCTAAAGATGAGGAATATAAATGCTCCAGTTCACATCCGTAAGCGCGGCTGGTGGAAGTGCCCGGAAAGCAATCAGAGCCACTACAATCAGAAAGACGCGCGCGATTATGTAGATCGGGATGGGAAGCACAAATACGACTATGCTGCTGGCCACCCCAACCACCGAATCCATATCACGTCTCGTTACCGCCATAGTGGCTAACGCAAAGGCCACAGGGATTGCAGAAACAAATAATGCAGAGGACCTCCACATCCACATTTCATCAGTGGAGGGAAACTCCGTGTTCCAGACCGCACAATGGACTGCTCCAAAAAGTGTGCCAACAAAGCATTCAATGAGAAAAGAGTGACCAACTTTCTCTTGGCCAGCCAGATCCGAGGACCAGAAGGAGGGAACAGAGACCTGTGTTGTCGGTTTGAAATCATCGTATAGACCAATTAGTGCACCAACGACGTCCGAAAGTCCCCCTCGCCGGGGCATACCATTTCCTTCGAGCAGTTTCTCCGAGCCAGCTTTTAAACTCGGCTGTAAAACGGCTTAACATCAATGCATGGGGAACGATTTTGAAGCTCACTGTTATCAATGGCACCGGTGCAACTGGCCTGCGAGGAGGAGGAGGGGGATATGTACCACGGTGGTCTCGTTGAAGAACAGCGCTTGCTGGGAGTGACGGTGCTGGCGGCATATGCTCCTCGTCATTGAGAAGTCTGTCCTCCTGCGAGTCCTGCAACTGCTCCTTAGGCCCGACCAAAATCGGGCGCTGGACGTCGAGTGGTTTGTTCCACCAAAGAATCCAGATGAAGACATTAACGACGGCGAAGGCGAGCGTGGCCACCTCAAGATTTGTCACAGGCAGGTGCTGTTGAACACGAGCCAGACACTGTATGGTGAACCACAGCCCTTGTATCATTGCCACGCCTTTGGACAATGCATCCCCCTTGCTTTTGTCCTGTATATCCTCCGCATCGACAGAGCATATTTCGGTAAGGTACTCTGGGAGGTCGCGTATTTGTTTCTTGGTTACAATGGGACGATGGCCACTGCGCGACACGAATCCGCCCATCGAGAAGAAGAATCCATGAGTTCTTGAAACCCCATATTCTATATATTGTTGAATAAGAGTGTAGAGAACAGAACCTGCCCACCTCTTGAGAACCACCTAGCGAAGAAGAATTGTCTAGCTGCAAAGCCCACCATTAATTCTGGTGCAATGACTGCGATCAGCATCATTTTGAGCCTAGTCCATTTTTAAGCGCGGGGGTCCGATCAGGGTAAAAGTTTGTTACGTAATGTACACCGCTACCTCATGCTTGGGCCGCGACGAGAGCAGTACTATACATGAAATCCACGCGTTTTACCACCGATTAATGCCTTTCCAACTGCCAGGAAGCTCCTGTAATTTATTTGAGCTTTTAACGTCCTATTTGAGACTGGTTGTTGAAGGCCGCGTTGAGGTCACATGGGTTGACTGAGGATTTTGTCCTGTACATTCTGACGTGTCAAGAAGAATTCTGAGTCTGCAGTATGATGGAAACAGTGTTTCTCACTTCATCTGAAGCCAGAAATTGGCCAAAATCATGGGTTATACCGCAGGGGAATGGAATAAAACTTACGTGGCTGTGTAAATTATGTAACAAGATCCTACCCCAATCGGACCCCCGCGCTTAATAACAGACTTCAACAAATCGAGGTACGAGATCATAAATTGTTGAAGCGTCTGTCTGCGAGAGACTATTTTGAGCCTTCGCCAGAAGAGAGCGAGCCAACTCTGATTGGGTGGAGGCAGATTTGGGTGCACGGAGACCCAGGTGCATGCAAAAACGGTGGCCAAGCAACCCCAGACGATGTCGAATACCCGTCTGCAGTTATTGATATTGTCGCATGAGTCGACCGGCACTTCGAATCGGGACTCAAGATGGTTCTCCGGTACAGGGCTGCTGCTGGAAGAGATTGCGTAGACGAGAACTGAGAGCAGGAGCATTGCGGGTCTCTTGTTAGGGAATGAGACAAAGCGGCTTAACAGTGCGCTATTAGAAGAGACCCGACAGCTTTTACAGCTTTCAGCCCATTGTCAGTGTCAAGCGCCTTCCGGCCAGCCTTCTGACCGCAGCACCGCCTCCGCGGAGGGGTCTTCCCCGATCGTGGCAGGTGTTTATACTTGGATCAATGCAGGCACATGCCATCCATTTGTCTCTTGAGGAATTTAAGCACACGCCATCCATCTGTCTCTTGTAGAAATGCAGGCGCATGCCATCCAACTGTCACCTGCATGTCACCCATCTTTTCTTCTTCACAAGATGGGCCGCCGCTCCGCTCCGGCCAATGTTGAAGGAGATTTCATCGCAGAGCCATAACCTTTTAAATAATGAAAATTTGGGTTCACCGTTAAGTAGATCAGTTGGTCCGATTTCGTTGCAAAAATAAATATTCTATTGCACAGGCAAGTACTGGTGATTCACACGTCAAGTGTTTTAGAAGTTCGAAAAATTTTGCGTTCCGCATCGGATTAGGGCCAGAGAACCGACTCTGGAGAGATATGCAGTCAAGGCTTGAGGCTTGAATGAAGTAGGCGGAGGAGGATGTGGAAGAACAAAAGGCAAGGGAGAATAGGGGGACGCAGGACGACGCGGACCTGGGCGGCGAGCGCGCGGAACGTGTGGGAGGCGTACGAGGTAGGGTTGAAGGCGGGGGCTCGTTGTGCGAGCGCAAGTGGGGGTGCGCACAAGGCGGAGGAGAGGGAGGAGGGCGAGGGAAGGAGGGGGTTCCGAGTTACAGAGTAATCTGGAGCATAATCACTAGCCATGGATTTCGGCGGATTTCGGTGCAGAGATGGATGCGTAGGGGGCGGGGCTGTGAAAGTGAATAAAAGTGAAGCGCGCATGCCGGCCTACGTTAAGAAGGACACGTTAAAGTTCCATGCACCAACGGATAGAAGACCCAGAACGGGGTGGTATCCGCATCTTAAGTGGCCGTCTGAGATTTGAGTGAGTGTCCCTCGTTCGATTCGAGGCTGGATTATTGGCTGGTTCCGGTATTCGGCTCCCTCTAGCCCGATTCACCATCGAATTGGTGCATGTAACCAAACGAAGAAATCGAAAGTTGAATTGAAACTTGAATCCCTCTCTCCGAGAAGTGCTATATAGCCATCGAACTGGAACATTATATTTTGATTCACCCAGATTCAGGTTCAGCTTCAAAGGAAATGAGACCCAGAGCGCACCCAGAATCCATACTTCGTGGAACGGATAAATTCAATAATTTGGGTGTCCCTCGTTCGATTCGGGGCTGGGTCATTCGCTGATGACGATTACCTTTTTTTGCCCTCAGATTTGTTTTTTTGCTTCCCTGCCAGCCCGGTGGGCAATAAAATGTCGCCCTTTGATTTGAACGAATGGATGGATGAAGGCGACTCAAAATTCAAACAAGGCAGGGAGTGTCCTGACCTTGACGAATCCATTTCGACTGGCACATATTCAGGTTCAGCTTGTCGGAACAAGACGCAGCTCGAAGTGGCCTTTGCACCCACAATCCACAATTGGGTTGAACTACTAAGTTTAGGAGGGCATCCCGCGGCAATGACAGAAAGTCGCACTCGTGTATCTAACGCTGGATCATCAGCGAAGACAAGTAAAACGAGTCATACCTTCTAAGCCACAGTGGCTTATGTGCGGTTTACACGCGGTAGTTGGCAGGACATTAGCTGGCTGTCCACGCCAAATTCGCGATGTTAGCGGAGGAACAGGTGCTGATAATCTTGGCGTGAGATATCTCTGGCTTGGGCCAGAAATTTCCGGCTTGTGGTACTATTTTGTTCTTGGGCCCCATCTCGAAAATGAGACGCAGATTATGAACCCGAGCCTCAATAGAATGCGAATGACTTCCAGAATGTGCGCAATTGCGCAAGTCGTTTCTCTCTCTAGATTTGCTCTAAGTTTAGTGCGAGTTCAACCGAAATGTGTGTCATGCGCTCTATCTGTTCTCTGTGTCCATCCACATTTCAAGATCAGAGAAGCACGCCACCTCAACTGCCCAAATTAGCGCTCCAACTCACTAGCTCAGTGCATACTGATCACCCTTGTGCGATGGCGCACAAGCCATTTCAGACCACGAAGTTCATGATCTCTTCCTTGCACACTCGTACAAGGCAAGGGGAGCACACCGACCCGTCAGCATCTCACAACCCTTGCCACCGGTTCGTATGTAGATTGACGAGTTGAGATTTTTATTTCTCTGACTTGTCTACATGCCTTATGATCTTCTGTGCGTCTCGGGACATCGAGCTGTACGGCCAACCGCCAGCCAACGTCCAGCCAACAACCGCGTATAAACCATTGTGCTTTATTTTCCAATGAGCCGCGGCCTTTGCCGCCTGTGAATTGATGTAATCATTGCCGAACGCGTGCCTTGTTGGGCTGGGATTGGTTTAATTCCTCGGGATTTATGGGGCGTCGAAATAAAATAGTCCGAGGACATATTTTTGCTCAGCATCGCGGCGCAAATCCAGCGGAAGGGTCACATTCGAAAACCGAGTTCAGCTTGACTCCGAACACTCAATGGTTCGGACAGTTCAATTGATGTCTTCGGCTCACAATCATCCCAAGCCGGCCATGTCTGTTTGCACAGCCCAATTGATGCAATCTATGCCGAAGGCATGCTTGGGCTGGGATTGGTTTAATTCCTCGGGCTTTATGAGGGCGTCGAAATAAAATAGTCCGAGAGCATATTCTTGCTCGGCATCGCGGCGCAAATCCAGCGGAATGGTCACGTTCGAAAACCGAGTTCAGCTTGACTCCGAACGCTCAATTGGTTCGGACAGTTCAATTGATGTCTCCGGTTCGCAATCATCCCGAGCTGGTCATTTCATTTGTCTGTTTGCACAGCCCAATTGATGCAATCTATGCCTTGTTGGGCTGGCATTGGTTTAATTCCTAGCAGAAGGGACCCTTAAGACGTGGCCGTGTAGCTCGAGCCTCGGGGTCGCGTATCGGCTTGCGGCCTTGGGAGATGTGGTACCTGAGGAAGAGGAAGATGGACGTGGTAACGACGTGCGAGGGGTATTGGGTCGCAAAGTGCGCATAGCGGTATTTTGGACACCGCCGCGGTATGTGGGAGTTCAAACTCCGCCGGCAAATTGCGTTTGGATGGACGGGCCGAAATTTCAAGGGAAGCCTCATTTTATTTTTGGACCTTCCATATCGCAGAAGACGTGGAACGGCACAGCCGCTCGATGTGTACTGAATTTCAACACTCCAGATACAATTCTAGCGACTACCGCAGCCTTTGCCTTTTTGAAAGTCACGGCTTGTCCTAGAAGCAGTAAATACTAACCAAAAAAAAGAGCAAAAAAGAGGGTGTTGAACGTTTTATTTTTAGGTTTGTGGAATCTTTTCATTGTGGTGTTGATGGCCGTGATCCAGAGATTTAACAGCGACCAATGACAATGCGCCCGGCGCGTAACCCGGGCCCGAGCCCGCAACCCGCTCGCCCGTAACACCATATAAACCGCTCAATGACCTCTAATTATTTCCCAAAGCCCCGCCTTTCCTACAGATCTTTATTCAGAGTAAGCCTGCTTTTCTCCAAGTAGGCTCAATTTACTTCAAGTGATATTGACAATCCTGTTAGATGTCTGCCAACGATGACCCTCCGCCCTACTACTCCCTCATCCATCCGCCCGACTATTCGATCACTAGTAGCCCGCCTGGGATTCCGCCCCAGTATACTTTCATGGAGGGCGTCCCAGATGTGGCAAGTCTTTTCACTATGTTCACTTTAAACTCGTCTCCTAAAATCATTTCATAGCCTGGTCGCAGTCTCTTCACACGGATTGTCATTAGCATCAGCCGCTTCTTCTGCCCCGCCCTGCCCCGCGCACCGGAAGCTTTCGAGATGGTGCAGCAAGGAAGCCGAAGCGTTAGGTTCTGAATTTTAGATGTTCAAACGGTGCGTTCATCTGTCTTTCGAATACTTTGTGTATTGCTTGCTGAGGACAACAGACAATTAGCACCCGTATATAGTGCCCACGAAACCTGCCCAAGAAAATTCAGACGGCCTCACTCTAACGCACCTCTTGTACACCTTATATCTTCTCATTTCGAACCAACAAGTAATAGTATTGAAACCCTTCCAACCCTGAGTCGACCTTCAAAAACTTCGCTTGTCGCATTATGCTGTACCCCGTACTTACACCAAAGCTTATATCTACGCCTGTTCTAAAGACCATCCTGGTGTGGAACCGTATCGATTCAAGCCCCGCCGGCGAATTGCGTGCTCGGATAATCTTGCCGAAGTTTCAACTTGAACATGGTTTTCGTTCGATCACTTCTCCTCCACCGAATCTTGTGTCTTGCATCATCTCCACGCCAATATCATTGCCATATGATATTCCCACGTCCTATGCTGAAGAGTCCGTCCGGTAATCCATAATCCGTCTTATGGATTTTGGGTTCCGAACAGGCCCTTAGCACACAGCTCAGGCTCTGGCTCCACTTCATCCGCGACTAGCAATTTCGCGGGCTGATCGACATTCCCTCAGACTAGATCTTCGAGTAAGACCGCGATGGTCCTCACTGAGGAAGATCGTCGTCCAATCAACGTCGTCTGCCGCGAGGCATGAAGTTGGCACTTGCAGGATTGGCCCAGACGTCATCAAGACGTATGTCATCCGCTTATTGGTTGCTGTCGCTCCATCTTGGTGAGAACCCATTCTCTCCGCCCATCCCTTGCTATTCTTGGATTGCGATCGCGTCCCGAGATCACGCGCTGGCCGGACCGTGAACGCTCCCGGTAAAATGCTATCTGTGCCTTATTTGAGCCTGGGAGACTGAAGACAGTGACCCCTCTCACTTCCGTCCGCTCCAGCGGCATGGCTCTCCCCAACTTCACTTTCTCCTCCACCGCTGACGAAGTTGCTGTTGCGCTCGCCACGGAGATCGCCGGCAAGAATGGTGAGCACAACACGCAACTAGCATCGGTACTGAGTGCTGAAGGCAGCTATCTAAGTGCTAATTACAGGCACGACCATCGGCGGCATTGGCTTCGAGACCGCGCGGGTCGTCGCGAAATTCGCAAATCTCGTGATAATTACTGGATATAATGCAGATAGGTGTGTAACGATCAAGGTGCCGCCTCGTCGTCCGCTGAGAGCTATCTCTAGATTGCAATTATCCAAGCAGGCTATTGAAGAGGAGACGCCGTCTGCCAACATACGCTGTTTGCATCTCGATCTCGCGTCCTTCGCCGCCGTGCGTCAAGCCGCCGCAGAAGTGAGTGAATACCCCGAGGCGCTTCACGTACGTCGAGATAATCATGCCTATACATATCGCTCGGTTGTCGTTGCCTCAACCCCTCGCTCCCAGGTCTTAATCAACAATGCCGCTGGTGGCTCGGGGCGCGGCGAACCTACCATCGACAGGTTAGACTCCGTAATGGCGACCAACCACTTCGGCCCCTTTCTCTTCACGGCGCTGCTCGTGCCGAAGTTCCTCACAGCGCGTGACTCCAGCGATAACTTCGTTCCCCGCGTGGTGTTCGTGTCGAGCGGTATGCACGCGCGCGGTCCTGGTATCGACCTCGCTGCATTGCGCGCTAATGCTAAAGATGGGGGCCCCGCTGCGACGCGGTACGAGGGCTATCATCAGGCGAAGTGCGCGAATGTGATGAGTGCGATTGAGCTGTCGCGCCGCGCGCTGGGGCGGGTTCATGCGTATAGTCTGCACCCGGGCGGTACGAGCAAGTTCATCCGACTGTCTATTCTCAGGACTCACCCGACAACAGTCATTTTCACGAATGCGCTTCAGCGGGAGGATGTCACTGCCGATTTGAAAGCTCGAGGTTCAGCCAGCCCTGGTGCTTTTCGTGATGAGGCACGTTTAATGAGGATTTGTATGTACAGGCGTGCTCGACGCAAACGGACAGCCTAATAGGGAGAACATCAACATTAAATGGAAGACAATCCAGCAGGGAGCTGCGACGTAAGCACCGAGTCGCCTTTTCGTTTCCGTTCGATGCTCATTCCTTTTTTTTCTTTTCGCATCATCAGTACTCTTGCGGCAGCATTCGATCCTCGGTTGAATGGTGTGATGGACTACTTCGTCTCACCGGTTGATCCTGAAGCTTTGAATATTCATTTCAGATAAGCCCGGCGCATACCTCACAGATTCGACAGAGGCTAATGACGCTATTGCGCTGCATTGCGCGGACCTGGTGCGTTGAGTAATATGATTTTCGATCGTAGATGTTATCATGACTCGCGACGCGTTATTCAGGAGCGCTGCGAGGAACTTTGGAACATCACGGAGGACATCGTTGGAGTGACCGTTGCTTTCTAACGGTGCGCCGGTGGTGTTGCCGCGCTGACAACGCGATAACGGTGCCCCATGTACCATGTACCATTAAATTGAATCGAAATGACTTTTCCCTGGACACGTTGGCACTGAAGCCAAGAATAAGGTAAAGAGAGTAAATCTGGCAAGTTCACGCGCTTAAATCTAACTATCGGTTCACTTAACGTTGCTGGACGCGATGTGAACATATCCATGCACCACGAAAATCACAAATTCAAATTCCTCAAACAAACTATCAAGAGAAATAATTTAAGTGTCCTTGAAATCCAAAGAAACTCTGAGTTGGCAATTCAATTCAATAATTTCATTGCAACTATATCACTCTGCTCACCCCGAGAAGCCGCGTTCCACCGCTGGTATAACAATTGTTCTCACCAAGAAATTCTTGGAAACAGAAAAATACTGAGTATTCCGGGGACTGGAACAGGTTCAGGTCTCCTAGCAGAGTTTCTCGATTTTCGATGGCTGCCTCGATCTATCCACCGCCACCGGTGATTGTGTCGCAAATTTATTAAAATTATTATCGTGTTCGGTCGGGCCATATTGAGGACACTGGGGGCAAAGGCCATGACCGTGGGTTCATGGCATTTGACGGGCGTATGTACGACACTTGCCATGGCGTTTGCCACGGCGTTGCACTGGCGTTGCACAATCCCTTTGTTCCAGTGTCATTGTGGGAACTTGTCGTGCGGGCCGATGTTCCGAGCGTTCAACAAAGTTTCGAACTCTCAGCTCTTGGAGTGGTGGCTTGTACACAGACACTTCAAAATGGCAAGCCCATTCCTCACTTGTTGACATGTGCAATGTGGTGTCTGCTGTGTGGTGTTTGTTCAGCCTTTCTTTCCCCAGAACAACATCTACTTCTTTTCCGAACTCTGGCTTGCGAAATATCGGGACACTAAACTTGTTGTTATATATGGGTAAAGTCATTGTTGGACTGGGCTCTATGCCTCATCCTACACTGGCTTTAATTTATCCATAAATCATCATTCATCATTTCCAGCAATTTCCACAAGAACTGTTTTTTCTGATGCCTGAACAGACTATTTAGGCCAGAGGTTTGGGTGACGAGCAATACCCGACTTTTCTGGAGCCTCTGACAACCCTCTCAAAGGAAAAATTATTAGCCTTCTCAGCAAATGAAAATTCCCAAAATTGTGAACATTTGGTCGAAATAGTCTGGCAGACACTTACGTTCAATACCAATTTAGGCTCCAAAGCTGTCACAAGCGACATTTGGAGAAAAACTAGAAGTGGTCCGGGCAAAGAAAGGCCGCACCAGTACTAGTGCCACACTACAAGCGAAGTTGAGGAGTTGAAGAGGAGTTTGAAAATTATTGATGATCTGATGGAATGCTCGGAACATTGAGCCGCACCCCAACTTCCCACGATGACACTTGAACAAAGGGATTGTGCAATGCCAGTGCAACGCCGTGGCAAACGCCATGGCAAGTGTCGTACGTACGCCCATCAAACGCCATGAACCCACGGTCATGGCCTTTGCCCCCAGTGGGACCGTAAGGCAGTCAGTCTGATCACATAAACTGCCTAAGAAAATCCAGTCGACCTCGCTTTAATGCATCTCTTGTACACCTGTTATATATCTTCTCATTCCGAACCAACAAGTATTGAACCAATATTGAACAATGAAACCCTTCCAACTCTGAGAAAACTTCGCACTGCGGCATTATGCTGTACTGAGTACCTACGTACCTCAAAGCGCGTGGATGCGTCCGTTTGAAGGACCATCATAGTGTGGAAGACTGCGAAAGCCATAGCGATTCAAGCTCCGCCGGCGAATTGCGTGCTCGGATCAACTTGCCGAAGTTTCAACTTCAACTTGAACCTGGATCACTTCTCGTCCACCGCGTCTTGTGTCTTGCATACTCTACTCGAATGTATGCGATTCCAAATAACTCGCGTGTGCAAAGGTTCAAATGAACTGTGCTGGGGCACGAGGCGTCAAATTCGTCTCGACCTTCCACTCAAGATCAAATCTACGAATGTAAATTTGTTCGACTGAATGGTGATAGAAGCTGAAACAAAAGAAAAAGGGTTGGAGGCCAAAGGGAATGAGCCAGCCCCGAATCGAACGAGGGATGAAATCTTGCCAGTATGATGAATTGGGGAGCGGAGCCCACTCCGCACCAGGTCTTATTCCCAGCAAAGTTGAACCTGCATCTGGGCGAACCCAACTGTGTGCTCTCAGTTCTAAGCTGGTTGGACACTCCCGGTCTTGGTTGGAATTTTGACTCGACTCAACAATGAAATCACATTCATTTGAATCTAGTTCAACAAAATTTATTTTCCCGAATAGAGGGAGCCATAAAAAAAAAAAAAAAAAAGCCACAGAAAAAGATGGCAGAACCGGTACTTGGCCAAGCCATCAATAGGAAGAGGGATTCCCAGATTCAACCCCCTTTGCCATTCTAGCCCAATTGGGGGAATGGGACGGACAAAGTGTTCCTAAAACAAAACAAAAATTGGGCTGTGCCCGGCGACCGCATATGTTTTTCCTTTTCGACAAACAAACATTGTATGTGGAGGTTGGTTGCATGGGCAGGCCACTAAGTGAGCACGGCTGGCGATGCCGGCCCTCGTTGCACCGAGCGGGCGAATTGAACTCTGTCTTGATCGGAGTTCTACCCATCGACTTCCAACCTCAGTACCGGGCTAGCAGGCCACGTACGTGTGACTAGCCATATATTTGTCCGCCGACTCGTCCTGGGCCACATGCAAACTTCCCGGGATATCTGCCTGCCATGAGCCCAATTTGGACGTTCCTTTCCCATTCAAGTCACTCTTCATTTTTCAAGGACTAAATTGCCTTTTTAGAACACATGCGGAGTGGACAGATACGAGTAAATAATGAAGGTTCAGAGCATGAGAGGGACGTGGCGAACAATGGAATATCCCGGACAATTACAATCGCATTACGCTGGGGCAGGCATTTACTTTGGTTACCCTACAAATTATGTTACAACTCTTTTTCTTTTATTACAAAACAGACATAACCAAGGCGTGTCCTCAAAGTATTCTAGAACATACATGCAGATTTCAGGAAGAAATATCTGGGCGGCGGGCATCATTAGCGGCGGCTTGTATAGTGCCAACCGCCTCTGGCGACCGCGGTTTTATGGAGCACTTGAAGGGGAGGGGTGCACTGATCAGCCCCGAAAGATACTCGTACGATGGCTCAATGATGTTCCCGTCTACATCAAGGGCTTTTTCTATATTGAATGTCGCCAAGATTGAAGCAACTGTGATCCAGATTGAAGAAATGGCCATATGTCTTCCGGGGCATTGCCTGTGCGAAGGGATGAGCAATATCGAACATGGTTGGACCAGCCCCATATACACCTTCGTCCAAAGCCAAAGGCGGACTCTGGGTTTTTAACGGCTGGATTTAGCCGCCCGTTCAACAGGAAACGTTCAGGCTTGAAGGCATAGGCATCCGGATAAACGGTCTGGAAAGAATTAGTCTGAAATATGTACGATGTAAGGCACCACGGACCTCATCGTGTAGGATGGCCCTGTAGTTTGGGCAGCAGCGACCAGTATTTGTCAAATATTAGAATCCCAGAAATAGGCCACTGACCACGCGTTTCCAATGATGAGCGAGCCTGCAGGAAGTCTGTACCCGCGAAATTCGTCCTCGGTACCAAGTAGATGGGGCACGGCTTGGAGGGATTGAGTGGGGATAGGGAACTAATTGAGTGCATCCAGCGCACCGAAGGGTGTCACACTTCTCCACCGAAGTACCTCTTTGACGAGCGCAGAGATGTATGGTAGGGAATTCTCGTCTTCAAAGGTCGGGAGAGCTTGACCACCTGTAATGGAATCGATTTCAGCTTGCGCTTTCTTCTGCACCTCAGGATAAGCAAGCATCGCGAGAATAAAGGTCTGGGTGGGAATGCGTCAGTATACGACGCGTCAAAAAGTGCGAAAGATGCGTACCCCTAGGGAAGACACAGTAGTATCCGTTCCGGCAAGGAACGTTGTCCCAGAAGTTGCCTTGATGTGATGCTCCTGATAAAAAACGCGTTCGGGCTCCTCAAGGGCACTCAAGCTATCGGCGGTGAACGAAGGGGGTGCGATCCCAGATTCCTGTTTGTTTTGGGTACACCATTTAGTGAAGTGGCAGTAACTCACCATCTGGCGTTTGGTTTCTGAGAAGGGAAGATCCCTCATTCCCCGAGCTAGTATCCTCCATTCTTGGGCCTGGCGCTTGAACTTCGCACCCGGGAACCAGCTCGGAATGTATTTCAAAACCGGAAATGTATCCTGGAAGGATTCATCGATTCGGTTGCACCGGCCATAGCAGGTATGCAGCCTTACAACGAGGTATAATCCCGGGACAAATGCGATCGAAAAGGCATGAACGGCCTTGTTTGCCAATGTAATCCATGGGTCGTTGGTTGGTAGAACGTCGATCCCGTAGACTGCTGACATGATGAGCTCGCCGGCCATTCTAATACAAGTTCGCGATGAGAATTCAATAATCACAACGTATCGAAACTGACGCACTGTCTGATATGAGCCGAGAATGCATCCGGGTCGGTTAGCAGACGCCCAAGGAGGGTGTGAGCAACGGTCAGTTCATGTGGTTGGTATTTCCGGGCCGCGGTGACATTGAAGCCCTGGTTGAATAAACGGCGATGTGTTCGCCTAGGAGTCAATTAATCAGGTAAATGAACATAAAAGGTGGTTGTTTACGCACCATTCTTCACCTAGACGCATCGCTCCAAGGATAAGTGGACATAACGAAAATATAAGATATTCGCACCGTATTTCATCGTCGCTAGAAACCCGGGGTTCAGCCTTGTTTAGTGTATCAATGACGGTATGTACCGATATTGAAGTCCCAACCCATTAATTCTGCGACCATGGGGAGGCGAGGCCTGGGAGATTCTGAGTCCGTCTCAATCCGATACTGACACCACACCTTACCTATCTGAGTACATCGAGGAGCGTTTCTCTAAAAGTGCGTCTGCAGCTTCCAGCGAGGAGAGGACGATCACTGGTTTCCCCGCGAGACTGAGGTAGATGATATCGGAGTCTTGGACTAGTTAATGCTATCCCAGAAGCTCGTTAATAACAACACCCACTGCATTCTTGGGCCCATCGCGCGAAGGTCTCCCATTGGAACGTCGCCGGCACGTCAAAGAGATTTCCGACCAGAGGTAGCCTTCGAGGGCCCGGAGGCAGTGGCAATTTGAACCGTCTGCGCGAGGTAATATCCCACAGGATTGCAACACACAATACGCTCACGCATAGAACGGTGATTTGGAAGGTCATGATGATGGGGAAAACTTGCGCTGCATGATCCCCACCCATTGTATATGTAGGATTTCAGAATCGAAGAACCACGGGCCCGGCGCCCGCGGGACTCAGCCAGAAACCGAGTCTCACTAGTAGTGATCCCTGCCGTAACCACTGTATCGGACTTGCGCAGCATGATCCACCACTCATACATGCAGAAATCGAAGAATCAGACTCACCAACGATCTCATCAATAGAGATTCCTAGCGGTATAACGAAACATAAACCGTTTAGCTTGTCGGTAAAGGCTCGACCGTTACGGTGGGTAGTGGCGCAGTTAACCAGTGTTGGCTTAATGGTTAATGCCTTAAGCGAGTTAAGGGTTATTAAGGCCTTAACGTAAGGCTTAAGACCTGGCGGGCTGAAGCTTAAGGGTTAACGGTCCGGTCGGCAACCGGGCCGCCGCACCGGCATCTCTTTGGGACTAGAGAAAATTTCAATTTGATTTACGACCCAGCTACCATGTCCCGCGCCGCTCTGGCAGGATACTTTCACAATTTACACGAGCTTCAGAATGCCTCCCACTACTTTAACTACTGCAAAGGCTGTGTGCTACACCAGAAGAAATTGCTGCAAGATGCTGGGACATATGACGAAACAGAATGGCAAGCGGAAGGCCAATCATTCATTGACGGTGAGTTTCGTAACCTATATTGACTCCCGAAATAATAGATTTGAAGCTTGTCATGCTGCCGGCAGCATCCGAGGGGACAAGGGCCCTTGGATTACCCACATCCTCGGAGGAAAGGGTACCACTGCCTGCACCCATGTCACCGATGCCGCTCGGCAAGAAGCTCGTGTCCACAAGAATATAGAAGATGCGAAGAAAACCGGTAAACAATCTGGTCTTCCTGTGGTTGCCGGTGGCGCTACTCTTCTTGCCGAGGCTTCCACTTCACAGAAGCACGGCAGATCCATGTCCAGCTCGGCGCTCGATGTACCTGGCCCCAAGCGCCTCAAGCAAGGATTTTTCCAGGTTTTCACCGGGAAGGATCAGCCATTCAGTCCAGCAGAGACTGAGGAAATTCAAGCGCAGGTTTTGAGAGCCACGATCTCTGCTGGAATGCCATTCCGTGTCTGGGAGAATCCCGAGGTCCTGCGGCTCATTGGGATGTTCCGGTCAGCCGGGCCTGCTATTATCCCATCGCGTAAGGTCGTGGGTGGGCGTTTACTGAATGAGGCAGCGGGCAAGGTTGAGGTTGAGGTTAACCTTGCATTACAAGGAAGGGAGATAGGCCTTGTGTACGTCAATATTTATTTCAGACGCAGACTCATAATCATGACACTTCTTCATTCAGGTCGGATGGGTGGAAATCTCGGAAGAAGGCTAATGTCAACGGCCTCTGCGCAAACGTGGATTACAAGGCAAGTATTTAGCCTCTTTTAAAACGACTTCTCATCACATCTTATTCCGTAGACATACACATTGGAACTCGTCGACGCCACCGCTATTGGTAAAGATGGCCCAACTCTATGCAAACTATTCGGTGATATGATCGACCGCGTCGAGCTCAAACACCGCTGTTACGTCATTTTCTTCGGGACGGACGCAGACGGCGGGAGCAAGAAAGGCCGTGTTCTTTTGGGGAAGCAAAGGCCCTGGTTATTTGTTCCTTCTTGTTGGGCTCACCAGGTACGCTATCCCCAGAACTTTGGCGCTATGCAGTCGATGACATTACACGTAGTTTCAATTGATCCTCGGGGACTACTTCAAGGTGTACCCCTATGCTGCCGAAATTTCCGAACAGGCGACAGGCCTCATCGGGTGGATAAACAACCACGGAAAGGTTCGCGTAATTTTCGACAATGCGCAGAGGGAGCTGAGCCCGGATCGCGTGGGCCGCATTCTCATTCTCGCCTACCTTGTCGCCAATCTCACGCGCTGGACTACGCACTGCATCGCCTTTCTTAGACTGCTCATATTGCAGGAGTATCTGCAATTCGCAGTCCTGCGTGACCGCGGTGCAATTATAGCTGCTCAGGTTGGCGCAGCCCAATATACAGAGGCCACGAATCTCCGAGAGGAAGCTGAGTATTATTGCGACTTGATCCGCTCACCTGAGTTTTGGAACGGCCTTTCTTCGGTTGTCTCTGACATCGAACCCATCTGTTACGGGACGAATATCAATCAGAAGGACTCGACTCGTGCTGACCAAGTACTCTTGACGCTCGCGGGGCTGTACTTGCATTTCGTGAACCATCCGGAGCCGGAACTCTCCAAGGGCTTGGTCGCACGGATTGAGAAACGTTGGAAGGATTGTGATCAGCCACTATATCTCGTTGGATTACTTCTCCATCCATTTGAGGGGGCTTCCGCCTTTGGCCCTCGCGCAAATCTTGATCCTTTCAGGATTGTCGCACTCGTGGTTGAGGTGCGCAAATATTGACTTCGTTATTCCTCAATTATCCATCTATATAGGTCTATATACGAGTTAACTCGTTCCCCGGAAATACCGACACTCCAGCTCAGCGCCAAGTCAAAGAGCGGACTGTTTCCAAGTCGACATTTGAATACTTGTCCAGCACGGGAGGATTTCAGAACTGGGCTGATGCGCGCGATGAGTATGAGCAACTCATGGTGAATGCTCATCTTAAATCCTTCTTTGAATGTTGACCTGAAGTCTTACCAGGGAAGAGATCCTATCGCTGTCTGGACTGCGCTTTCCGGGGGACCGGACGGAGAGCTGGCGAATTTTGCCCTCACAATTTTGAGGGTGGTCGTCAACCAGGCAGGTTGCGAGCGGCTGTTTTCCCATGTTAAAGAGACAGAATCTCCGCGTCGGAGCCGTCTTGCGTTGTGCAAGATGGAGAAAATTGCGAAGGTATATTCATTTACCAGTCCGCATATCATGTTAACGGTTTTCAGGTCAGCGCCAGTATAAAGGCTGACCACCTCGCCGAAGGCATCCCAGTGCAGGTGCGGGAGAAGCGAAAGAACCACAAATCAGTTGCCAAGCTGCTTGCCGTTCCGCGCTACCGCGATTTAATTGAAGATCAAGACCACGCTGATGACGGCACCCGAGGCAGTAACCTTGTTTCTTCCCGGATCCAGTGGCGGGTGGAAATGAATAAGTGGATTTCTGACACCAGGGCTGCTGAATTTGAGGACGAAGACACCGACGGGGAGGAGGAGCCAAATCTGGCCCTGAATCCGGCTCGCGCACCACCCAAGATCAAGAACTGGACCAAAACCACTCTGGCGGTGCTGTTCGGCGGTGTGGTGAAAAAACCCGTTGTCAAATTGACGAAGGTGGACATTAATCGTGAAGCGGAACTAATGGAGGCATTGGCTGAAGCAGAGGAGGATGCGCGGTTGGATGACGGGGCAATGGCGGGCTCGGGAGACGAGTATGAGCCGTAGAAACACCACTGAATGTTTTCTTGCGTCACTTCCCAAAAAGGAAATTAAGGTCTTAAGCGAAGCCTTAAGATTAACCCTTATCCCTTAATAACCCTTAAGCCTCCCCTAGACCTGAATTTAACCCTTAAGGGCCAACACTGCAGTTAACCTCGAGCTGGAATTCAGTGGCGCAGATAGACAGAGGGAGCTTGAGGTCACCATGAATCTACTGCCCACTATCCTCGCTCATTGCCGTATATAGAAGATCCGTTTGTAGATTCCTCCTCGACTGAAGTCTGAGGACCCGGTTCGATTGATATCTTCAAGATCAGATATTTATCACGCTTGCTCTTCCGACACCGCTAAAAACCAGCGACATGATCGGACGATAATTTCCAGGCGAATGTGTATGAACTGATGCAGTGGATTAGTCTCGTCGCCGTTATAGAATCTTGGACACACGCGGGCGTATTGTTCCGGGTAAGCGATTTGATAGAATTCGTTGGCGGAACGTTGAGTTCGGCACGGCGGAAGCAAATATTGCCCATAGGGTTGTGCTTTGAGCAATGTGTGGTGAAAAATTGTCGTCTTGGCAGGTTCGCAGGATGGAAGGTCGAAGGCGCCGCCGGCGTCCCTGGGATCTTCATCTAAAGAATTCTTTGATGTTGAACCAAGTTTCAGCCTTTCCACCGTTGTCTTGGGGGCTTACACACCACAACCGGATGGAAAACCGCGGGCTCCGAGCTTTTTTCCTTCTGGCTGGGTAGCCATCGAGAACGAATTTTCCCTACTGAACTCATCGTCCTGGGAGAATGCCAAGCTCGTCGACTGGCTCTGTTTTTTCTTTACAGCTAATGTCGGAACCGAAGGCGCGACGAAAAATTTCCTGATTTGGACACATTTTGGAATCCGAAACCAATTCCCTCATATCTCCCTCATTTCGCGTCGGATTACCACGTTTTATGGGTCATTCTTTTGGAATAATTACAATGCAATTAGTGATAGAGCCAGATTTCCCAAATAATATTTTATTTTCACCAGATGACATGGAGTCCTGGTTTGAGCCTAAAATGTTCTACAGTAGCATGCCCTTGTCAAAACAAGCTAGAAATTTGGGAGGGGTGACTCTGATACCATTTGAAGAGTGTGACAGAGCCAGATTTACCGATTTTTCAATCAGGGAATTGTTATTGTACTAAATGGTCTCCAAGGCTTAGACCACAATAACTCCCCCATTTTTCAATTAAAATCCTTGCAAATTTGGGAGGGGCGACTCTGATACCACCTGAAGAGGGTGATAGAGCCATATTTGCAGATTTATTAATTGGAGAATTGTTATTGCACTAACTGGTTTCCAAGGCTTAGACCACAATAAGTCCCTCAGTTTTCAGCTAAAATACTTGAAACAAGGGACTGTGGTGTCATTCTAGAAGCCAACCTTTAAATTATGAAGTTATTTCACTCAAAACAATGTCTCAGAAATGCTCCAATCAGAGTGTGTCGCGTCCGCAGGTGTCAAGGATTGTCAATTCAATCACATCATTTGCGCTCACTGTCACGGTGGTCTTTGTTCTCTGGCACAGATGCTGACCAATAGGTCACTTGCCAAGGCTCGAGCCAAGTCTGCAGAGAAGACTCAGATGGTTTCCAAGCTTCAAGAGGCTCTCCAGCTGCTGAGTCCACATTCTGAATTCTGAGTCTTCTATGTTGACAGTTCTCATTCTCGCCTCGACTTCCCTGACTTTGAAACTCCAATGGCACCACCTTCGAACACTGAGGAAGGTGTTGCTCCTTCTGCACCTCAAACTCGCTCCAGGAAGCAGACAGTACCCAATGCATTGAAGTCCGAGTCTTCCTGTCAACAAACCTGCAAAGAAGCCAGGGCCTAAGCCGAGATCTATGTCTCTCAAAGCTCTCAAAAAGATACCCGCACCAAAGCCTACAGATGGCAACAACTCGGGAATTAGACCAAAGAGCAGGTACAAAAACCTGTGTCATTCTCTTACCATTGATAAGTACGTTTCAGAGAAGAAGAAGAAAAGTGCCATTGAATATGATTTGGACGGTGTTGAAGTTGTTCCGGTAATCAGTACTGTGTTTGGTTTTATTCTTTCATTGATTTGTACAATAAAACCTACCCAGAAATTGTACAAACACACCAGGTACACTGTTTGACCTCCAGATTCCTATCAAGCTCTGAGTCGAGGCGAGAAACGAGGGAACTTGGATCTGTTCATCATAAGTTGGGTACATGTTGAGTGTGGCTGCAGCATGAAATCTTACAGGCTTGCTAAGCTTTCATTCCGAGTGCAGTCACTCCATGGCAGCCATAATTTCAGGGAAGGACATATTGAGCCCATGAGAGGTCAGAAGAGCAGATCTTCCAGCTGGACCCTTGAGGCAAACATGCAGCTGTGGTCTAAGCCTTGGAAACCAGTTAGTGCAATAACAATTCTCTAATTAAAAAATCTGCAAATCTGGCTCTATCACCCTCTTCAAGTGGTATCAGAGTCGCCCCTCCCACATTTGTAAGGATTTTAGTTGAAAACTGGGGGAGTTATTGTGGTCTAAGCCTTGGAGACCATTTAGTACAATAACAATTCCCTGATTGAAAAATCGGTAAATCTGGCTCTGTCACCCTCTTTAAATGGTATCAGAGTCACCCCTCCCAAATTTCTAGCTTGTTTTGACAAGGGCATGCTACTGTAGAACATTTTAGGCTCAAACCAGGACTCCATGTCATCTGGTGGAAATAAAATATTATTTGGGAAATCTGGCTCTATCACTAATTGCACTGTAATTATTCCAAGAGAATGACCCATAAAACGTGGTAATCCGACGCGAAATGAGGGAGATATGAGGGAATTGGTTTCGGATTCCAAAATGTGTCCAAATCAGGAAATTTTTCGTCGCGCCTTCGGTTCCGACATTAGCTGTAATTTCCATCCCTTTTGTATTGTGTTCAAAACTAGATGCGAGCATACACACATGGTGTATCACATCTCACTCCCGGAAATTGGTTGTTTCGGGGCGTCCGGAAACATTTCCGAAACTTAAAGTTCCGGAAACGGATCCGGGAGTGTCGAAACTAAAAGTTTCTGCAACAATTCTGGGAGACCCGAAACTAAAAGTTCCAGGTCGGCCGAAACTGTTTCTGATACTTGTTATTTCGGCGCTCCTGGAACTAATCGGCCCGTCTCTGGAACTCAAAGTTTCAGGAACAGATCCGGGAGGAGCTGGAACTTTTGGTTTCAGGAACAGTTTCAGCAGACTAGAAACTTTTAGTTTCAGAAACAGTTTCGACATTCACGAACCCGTTCCCGGAACTTTAAGTTTCGGAAACGTTTCCGGACGCCCTGAAACAACAAAATTTCCGGATTGTCCACACATGGTGCATGATGTTTAGCATAGAAAGGAGCGAGGCGAACACCAGTCCGCCGGTCTGTTGGGTAATAAATAGAGTTCGTAGTGAATGTGTAGAACTCCGATCAGTCGGGCTCCTGTCATATCCAAGTCATCAGTCATGTCGGTCATTTAAGCTTCGGATCTGCACGGGCTGAGCGGCACAACTTTTCAGTGAAGCCTTTCTATGGCTGAAAATGCGACTTGGACTGAACTTTACCTATGGCAACAACGCACAGAGACGTATGGTATCTCTGGACCAACAAAAATTGAGAGATTATTTTGTTTTTGGTGTTTTCTTGAACGCGGCCGCGGCCCGCTCGGCAAGACATGAATGTTTCATGACGGGGGAAGTGGGACCAGCACGTCGGCAAGAGAACAACCCAAGCACTGAGTTTTTCTTATTAGAAAAACATCTATCTGTGGCAAATAGTGGTATGTATGTTTGAAAATGGGACAACGGAGGGCGCGGCCATCACCATACGCGGAAAGGTCCTCACAGTAAATTGCAGCTACCTGCTGCTCCAAACACGACAAATTGGGCTGGTTGCAGACGGTCTTTTTGTGACAGAAAAAAATGTTACCTGGGAGCTTGAATGCCGGCCTTCGCCGAACCGAACGGATGCCGAAATGAACTCCGTCTTGATCGGAGATCTACCCATCGACTCAACACTGTAATAAATACTTGAATTAACTACTTTGACGTCACAACTTCCTCGGCTAGGTACTGCATCGCGAGAAATCTTCCGAATGGGTAAAAGTTGCGCGAAAATCGGCGGGTAATCTGGACTCGCGCGTGGGCTGGTCGTGAAGGTCAATGGAAGTATAGAATCGCCGGGCCTTCCGTAGAAACTGAATGATTCAAAAGTTCATCAGATATTCCATTCGTCTTCATATAAAGCAACACACAGCTCCCAGTTTCCTCTCTTAGAAGTTGAGATGAGCGCTCATACCAGTCGACCAGAACATCGGGAGGCAAGTGTGTTAGAAACCGTTCTACGCTCCTGACCGTTGTTTCACCCACTAGGCCATCATGCTGGACCATGACGCTTTGGATCTTAAAACCATTATTTTATCCTTGCTTGATGCCGTCTCTTATACGGCACCATGCGGCCCAGAGGTTGTCAAGAGTTCCATGGATACACTTGCAAAGGCAGTCGATGATGAAGTAAAATCATGGAACGTCGACGACGGAAACGGAGGAGCCCTGTTTACCTCACTTTCGAACAAGGCCGCTAGTATTGTCGAGGTTTGAACCACGGCTATTGCAGTCTTGAAAATTACTGATTTAGCCATAGTTTTGCTATTTCAGCCACTCATTTGAAATCAAACTCGTCATCTCTCTGTATTCATGGTGACCAGTTCTTTCAGGGCTCTCGGCAGTCCATTACTGAGGTTTCATCCAGGTTTTTCTTCTACATCGACGACGTCGCTAGCGAGCAGTGTCTCGAAGATTATCAGCAGCGGCTCTTGCTGGGCGCCGCGCAAGAGAACCCCGTACTAGCGCACTTGAGCCAGGTTTGGGGAAAGTTATACCATCATTGGGATCCAATTTGCGCCAACCTGATGGGATGTGCGGTATTACAATGCTTGAGCGGCACCGTCCTCGAAAAAAGGCCGGAAGTCAGCAAAATGGCCGTACGACCCAGCGCGATCACTTGGCCCAAGTATCTCCGCGCGTTGAGCGGAGTGGGTCCGGGCTACTCGTGCGCCATCTTTCCAAAGCAAACACACCACGATATTTCGACCTACATCCAGATTCTCCCCGACATCAGTGACTACTTTTGCCTCGCGAACGATGTTCTTTCGTTCGTCCCGTGTCTCTTGTTGAGCTGCCTCATGTTCTTATAAACCTCTCCAGATTTTATAAAGAAGAGCTCGCCGGAGAGACTACTAACCACGTAAATTTGCGTGCCCAAACCACAGGACAGGATCCAAAACGGGTGTTGGTTGAGATGGTGGAGGAAGTGCGCACCCTCCACATTCGCATTTCTGCCAGTCTTGCAGGGCAACCAGAGGCTTTGGCGGCATGGAAAACCTTTGAATATGGATATATGTACGTGATTCCAGCATTATGTCTTTAGCTCTCATGACTAACTATCCGAAGCGCGTGGCACCTGTCAGTTGAACGGTACAAGTTATCGCAGCTTGGATTATGATTTATGAACATCCCGGGGCCGTGGTGAATTCGGTTTAATTCCCACATCTCACATTTCTTTGATGGTCCACATTCAATACCCTGCACAAAAATGCCGAATTCTTGTATTTGATAAACGAAACAGAACCATATACTATAGACTCCAACGACAGTAGATTTTGTTGGACCGCGGTGCAATAGAGCAGAGTTCCGACTTCAAATTTCCTTTTGCTGGTCTGGCAAGTTCAATCCGAATTGCGTGTTGAACTACTTTTTTGGATTCGTTTTCGACTCCAAGTTGAATGTCAACCAGCGAGGGCACCCAAAGAGGCCCGAGCTTATTTCACATCTATCTTCCCATTCCTGTACGTATGAACCCGAGAAGTCATCCGGCCTTCGTGATTTGTACATCTCCCAGTGATTGTCTCCCAACACTCCACTACACACTGGTTTCTTCTCCCTTGAAGAGAGTGGAATAATTCTTTCAGTTTCATGCCCTCGCGTTCCAGCCCCTGACATAACATTACTCATGAAGCCAGACTCCCGAGCTTCTGATGGGTAAGATTGGAAGGCATCGGAAGGCTTACTTATCCCACCAGAAGTCCGCTGTTCCCGCAACGATGCCTGCCCCAATGCTCTCCATGTCTCCCACGTTCCCTGCTCTGTACCTGTATCCACTCAATGATTCGTTTTTTATCCCCAAACAAATCGCTCTCACAACTCCCGGCCGCCGAGTCCAGCTGGGACGCAAAACAAGCAAATCACCCCCGCTGGATAGGACACAGGTCAACTTTGACTCGAGCGTCGTTAGCAGACGGCATGCGGAGGTGTGGCAGGAGGGAAACAAGGTACACTCAGGATGCGTCTCTCCTGAGCTGACCTGATACCAAATTGCTCGATCCAGATTTTCATACGGGACATTCAGAGCGCGAATGGCACCTACGTAAATGCCAGGCGACTCAGCCCAGAAAGCCAGGACTCGTGCCCATACGAGCTCAAGACAAATGATATCCTGGTGCGCTCTGCTCCATTTCGCTCCAGTCTGCGGGACGAGACCTTCTTCATAGGAATTGGGGAACGATATCACCGGTTACTATGACACGATTGCGCACCAAAGGATTATATGCCGCGTCGTGTGCGTATTCACGCAGGTCGAGGTCGCTATGGTGGCCATGGCAGATTCGAGGCGGCACCGCCGCGGATACAGCGTTACAGGAAGTGTCTACATAGCGGGGTGAGGAAAACGAACGCCGCCATTCATAAAGGCGACCAAAAAAAAAAGATGTAGATGGTCGAGTTGGTTTGATTGCCTGTACCCCAATACGTCTGGTAAATGTTCAAAAGCTGAGTGAGAATAGAGTACTCAAGGTCGGAACGCTTAAAATCAAAACTTCACTCTTGTTCATTTCTTGTTTCGAAAGCCGATTTCATAAGGTAAAGATGCGAACGTTTGGAATGAGATACCCTCGTCTAAACCCAGTGCCGTAAAATTCAGAGTTTAGCCTTGGTCTTCTTCATGCGCTGTTCATATTTCTCTTGCAGTACTCGTCGCATGGTTTTCCCGGTAGGCGACTTCGGTATCTGTGTGCCGTGTGAGCACGACTTCGCTATGCAGCGGATAATAATGTGTATACATACCTCCCTCACAACCTCGAAACCACCACGGAGCCACTTGTACTTACTCAAGGACTCCTGATGCCATTGCTCCAGCGCCTTAATGACGGCTGGTGCCCCTTGCTTCTTGCCGGCACTGCTTAGCACGATCCACGCACGGGGAATTTTCTCATCATCGGTGCGACCGCCGCTGACGCCTGCGACGGTCACATCCGAGATAAGTTTGTCGGGGTGCGCGAACAAAACGTCTTCGATCTCCTTCGGCGACACTTGTGATCCGGACACCTTCAGTGTGTCCTGGATGAAACGTCGTGTCAGTAGATGATTCACAACAATCCCCAGCCAAACCAACCTTCCCCCGGTCAGCGAAGCTGGCAGGCACAGTATGTCAGTGAGGTGTGTCTATAAAAGTGACAGTACGTACAAGAAATAACCCTTCTCGTCCGCGCGGAATTGGTCACCAGTGTGGAGCCATCCATCGACGAAGGTGGCCGCGTTCGACGCAGGGTTGTTCCAGTAACCGAGGGCAATGTTGCAACCCTTAAGTAACAGCTCCCCGACCTCGCCCGGCTCGACGCCAGTGCCATCTTCTCGCACAATACGCCCCTCGAGCCCGGGAAGGAGGATCCCGGTCGTGTTGGGCGGCGGCGCGCCCATCTTCAGCATCCCCTCAATCGGACGTGTCAGCGCAGCGATCGTCTACATGCATGTTAGACAGAAGTTCCACTGGTGCAGAGGCGACACTCACGCCCTCAGACAACCCGTAGCCTGTGCGAGAATGAGCGGTGATGACAGGTGATTGTGGAACAACGGACCTTGGGTGACTTCTGAGGTCTTGTTCAGGAGGTTACCCATTTGTGCGGCGAGCGTTTGAGGTAAATACGCCGCGCCCGAGTTGATAGAGATGACGGAGCTGAGATCGGTTGTTTTGACATCGGAGTGGTTCACCAGTGCGTGGACCATAGACGGAACCAGCGCGAGGTGGGTCGCGCTATATCTGAGGAGCGTTTCAGTAACCGAAGCAATTCTGAAATGGATTCGGCGTACTTGGCGACGGCTTTGAGATAATGGGAAGTGTTCCATTTTTCCTGGATGACGAAGGTGGCTGGTGCGAGGGTAGCCCGCAAGATGTAGACGTGAAGGCCGTAGGAATGGAACATGGGTAGAGGGCATATAGTTAAAGCTTGACGACCTTCCATCTGAGCCTTGGCAGACTCAGGTCCCATATGTTAACGCCGAGGGAAAGCGTATTCAATTAAAACACACCGAAAACGGCTCTCCAACTTGGGCGACAACTATTCCTTGGAACATTGAGCATATTACATTCCCATGCGAAATCATCACCGCTAAAATTGCGTGAAATAGGCACTCGGTGAATTAATTGTATTGACATACCTTTCGGGAGTCCACTTGTCCCGCTAGACATGACGAGGTATGCAAGTGTGTCCTTGGTGGCCGGGCGAACGGGCTCCAGAGGGATCTTCTTGCGCTTGACAACTTCAATTAGTTGACTAAAGCTCTGCCTTCCCTTGACGGACGGTCCGGACAAAATGTATATTTTGTCCGAGGTGATATGAACGTCCGGGTCCTGTATGGCGGAAAGAACATTCTTTAACAGTTTCGCGTCCACAAATAGACGAGTCGCTTTGGTGAGCTTGAGGGCATGGATGAGCTCAAAACGCGTCGAATATGTGGAAATCAGCGCAAAAGGTGTGGTCACTCTCAACAACGATACGACGATGTCGATATAGTCCTGAATGTGCCAAACGTGAACAAACCGTCGAGAATTTCATCCATCGAGCCACAAACCAGGGAGTTGTAACCGAGCAAACCAATAATCTCGTCGCCGTCACCGCTGAGACCAAGCCCTCCGTCAGAGACCTTGGCACCCAAGGCAGTTGCACCGAGACCAATACGATTGATCATCTCTTTGTACGTCCGCTTCCGTCCTGTCTTTTCTTCGATTTGGATGGTATAATCGGGCCATTCCGCCTGCTCGAGAGCTCAGTGCTTGCTGAAGTCCGGAAATGACCAGACTTGCCTGGTCAGGACGTCCAAACATAACATGGTTGACATTGACCTCGGGAAGAGGCGGCAAAGGAGGGAAAGAGGACTTGATGTGCATGGGGGGAGCAGAGAAGTGTCCTCGATAGCCGCAAAGCGTTAAAAGCACGGGCGGCATTCGTTGGCCCGTATTACCGGACAGGGTCGCATTTAATGATCAACGGCTTTTGGAACCCGGTGATCCGGCTGATCCCCGCGTGTCCTGAGCACGTGGCCTTCACCAAGCACGGGGCCTTCACCAAGTTTTGGCCACTGCCACCAAAGCCTGACCCTCTTCGGTGGTCTGTTGCGGCTGGCGCAAAATTCTTCATGAACCACTAGATTTTATTACATTTTCTTCACCACAGCTCGATGACCAACGTCTACGGGACCGATCCGGCGTGCTCCGTCGGATTCGAGGCGGCCCAACACTCACCAACACTACCAACACTAGTACTCCGTCGGACTCGAGCCGACTTGGACATAAGTCCAGTCTCGCTCATATTCCGTACTCCATTACCCCATTGCGGCCGCAGCCGATCCACAGCCAGCCGCCAGCGCCTCCGAGTAGTGATCGGCACCGCGGGTAGGCGCGGGCACGGGTACGGGCCAACTTTCGAGGACCTGTGCTGACCGCAACCCGTAGACAACCCGTGTACCCAACTCTTGGTTCAATGAAGGCACTTTTCCAGGCCACAAATCCACTTGCTGCAAGCAAATCGTTCGTCTTTCCTTCGCGATGGCATTTCGCAGTCAGTTGGAGGGTTTCAAGATTTTTCGAATAGGTCAAACTTATTGAGATTAATTCTTCAACTGCCACTCGACATTCTCGAATGCCTTCACTACTTCTTTCCTCACCCAGGCACCTGCTCGGCACAGTTATTTTCTATTCCACGCGTTCAAAATATCTTTTTCATCGGTGAATTATTGGGCGGGTATGACCGGTCACGGGTACCTGTGCGCCCGCGGGTAAATCGGCGGGTAACCACCCGCGCCACGAAGGGCGGGTACGGGTCCGGGTCGCGGTCAAATCACCCACGGGTGACTCGTGCCGATCACTAGCGCCTCGTCGTTTGCGCTGGAGTCGCAAGGCTTCTGTACGTCTGTTGTTTAACCGTCACGAATTCTTCATAAACAATGACTGTAGTGTACTCAATCAAACAACACTCGGCCACCAGAAAATTGTACATTTCGCAGCATCGCTGCGGCCTTCGCACTGAATCATACTCGCTCTCGCTCCCGCACCTCTGGCTGCGCCGCTGTTTCCTCCTGATAAAAATCTCACTGCGTAGAATTGCGGACTCGCGTTAAATAGCCAACCGTTTTCATCCTCAGACGTCAACGAAGTCAGCCATGGTACCCAGACAAGCCAGCCTCGAGGTGAGCATCTCCTCGAAAATAAACTCCTCGTGCAAAACCGATTAAATTATATATGGATCAGAAGGCAATCGAGATCGTACAGCAAGCAATCGAGCACGACAAAGCACAGAATCATAGTCAGGCATGCAAAGAGTACATGGATGCCTTGGACTACTTCATGCTTGCGTTGAAATGTGCGTGAGAAACAGTTAGTTCTTTCATCCGCTAGAGATTTACGTCACCCAGATGAGAAGAATGAACAGTTTAAGCTTCTCATACGGTCCAAAATCGACGACTACCTCAGTCGCGCCGAGACCCTTAAAGCGCACCTGTCAGCTCCGGCCGTCGGTTTCGGAGTCGGAGGGGTTAAACGGCAGGTGTCCTCGTCGTTTTCAACTATAACAATTCTGACTTGCAAAGCAGTGTTGATGACGAAGACCCAGAAACCAAGAAGCTGCGCGCCGGGCTAGCTGAGGCGATTCTAGGCCCGGCCGGGAGCGACGTGACGTGGGACGACATCGCCGGACTTGACGCTGCGAAATCCTCACTCAAGGAGGCCGTCATCATTCCACTTAAATTTCCGCTGCTCTTCTCGGGAAAGCGCAGGTCCTGGAAGGGGATCCTGCTCTACGGCCCCCCGGGAACGGGGAAGTCCTACCTCGCCAAGGCCGTCGCCACAGAGGCGAAAAGCACGTTCTTCAGCATCAGTTCGAGCGATCTGGTTAGCAAGTGGCAGGGAGACTCGGAGAAGTACGGATTCTTCCAACTATACTCCTGCATGAGCAGACTGCTTATCTCATTTTCTGTTCCAAGACTGGTCAAGCATCTCTTCCAAATGGCAAGGGAGATGAAGCCCGCCATCATCTTCATTGACGAGATTGACTCTTTGACCGGTGCACGCGGCGACGGTGACTCTGACGCTCTACGCAGGATCAAAACAGAGCTGTTAGTGCAAATGGACGGGGTGGGGCACGACGACACGGGCGTGCTCGTCATCGGCGCCACGAATATTCCCTGGCAAATGGATGTTTCGATCAAGCGAAGGTTCGGCCCACTCTTACGGCGTCTCCTCCCATTAATTCAGGAGCATGATGCAGGTTTCAGAAGCGGATCTACATCCCCTTGCCAGGCTTGGACGCCCGGCAGCGCATGTTCGAACTCCACGTTGGTGAGACGCCATGCGAACTCGCGCAGGTGGATTACCATGTTCTCGCGACCAAGACGGAAGGGTACGCGAGCGGCCCATGCTGGATTCAGGTTTAGAAATTATTGACCTCCGTATATCCAGTTATTCGGGAGCGGATATCCAGATCATGGTCCAGGACGCCCTCATGCAGCCCATTCGTAAATTCATCTCTGCTACTCATTTTAAACCTGTTCCGAGCGCCAGCGGGGATGGAACCTTGAAGTGGATGTCGTGCTCGCCTGGCGATGCAGAGACTGTCGAGAAATCGTGGTCCGAACTCACACCCGATGAGCTTTTTGAGCCCGCGATCACGCTTTCGGACTTCACCGCTGCCCTGGAGAGTGTCAGGCCCAGCGTGGTGGAGTCGGATATCACCAGACACGTGCAGTGGACGAAGGATTTTGGTGGGTTTATTTCTGCCCGTCATTCCCCGTGCTGATGCAGGGTAACAGGAAGCGATGGTTCATAATTAAATATTTTTTTGCATATTTACGAAATGATACAAATATCACCGCCAGTATTGCCGCTCGCGACTCTTGCAAGAACTTTGCAAGCAGATATCACACACCTCCAACAACGAATCTTCGGTCGTTGAGCGCCTCCATACCCAGTGTTCCTCCTGGTTGAAGCATTGGCCCTTTTGCGTAAATCCCAGTAGTCCGAACCGGTTAGATGCGCAGGATGCGCAGGCTTTAAATGGGATCAAGGGCTGGATGCGGACACTGACTGCGAAGCGCTGAACAGCCTAAAAGGAGATTTCGAACGAGTGAATGCTGGATTTTTCGGTCTTCATGGTATACTCAATGGAGGTCCGAGGAACAGGTGTTACAGGCATGCCGTGGCATCGATTCGGGACGATGATTCATATAATTTAATGACTCATTTTCCGGAAAGCAGCAAATCTCATAGTCTTTCAAGATTGAAACGAAGTTCGAACGTTGAATACTCCTGTACTTTAGGTTTGCGGACTCGCCAATCGGTCAGGTGCTTTGAAACTTGAGTGGATCTAGTCGCCGTCATCACTCGACGTCAGACCCTGGACATCTTCCATTCATCACGACTGTCCGCGCGAGCATCCCACTTTGGGAAATTATTGTCACAAGACTCGAGCAGAAAATTTACACTGGTTGCGTCCGGCGACTTTGTATGTTCAACTTCGTGAAATCGTCAAACGTGAGTCAAAATATTATTCCCCGCTCTTACCATTCAATTGATCTGCTTAACTTCAGTCTTGCTTTTGGGGTATGAATCGACGGGGCGATCTGAGCGGCCAACTTGAAGTTTAAATAGATCTGCCCACCCTTCATTTTGTCTTGACAGGCAGGGGACGTGGCTAGTCAATGTGCCTAAGTGCCCAGGATCGCAAAGAGAAAATACCATTATGTAGGAGCCTTACCGTCGTGCACGCTGTTACTAAATCCTAGTGCGCTTCCCAACAATTTGACTCTGGCCGACCTTGGGCTCTGAAGACTGAAGTAATGCCATTTTACCATATCCTTGCTTTGGTTGCAAATGCAGTTTCAAAGGACGACAGTCGTAGATTCGGATGCACAGACTCGCATAGCGTTTTACGTTGCATATTCTACGGTTTATTGGAAGATTTTGTGGCGCGACGACGTGTGGCCCAGTCTAAGGAAAGAAAATTCACCAGCAGCGCTGAGTAGTATACTTTTTTGGATATTTCATTCCGCGACTTGAGACAGAGGAATGCCACAAAATATCCCTTATCGATGGTCATCACATCATACAATTCCGCGCTCAAGCGCGTGCATTTGCATAACTTTGTGAGCAACGTGACCGTGTTCTGGCGAACAGTTCTTTTATTTTTCCACCGAGCCTGGAGAACAGGCTTGGTTCCAATTTGCAAAGGCTGCCCTGGGTTTAAGATTTTCCTTTGTGCCTTCTGGCATTTTGTTACATGAACACTGGTCTAACAAACAGCCAAAAGCCGCCCTGCGGTATATATTGTTATCTGAAGCCACGATAACTCTAGCCGTTCATCGAGTACACCGCACGTTAGATAAGTTTTAGTCAGTGTCATCTGTGGAATCCTTCGAAGCTTTTGCCCCATTATCCTCCGCGTCGTCCACCTCCGCGCCAAGCTCCTCGGAGCCCTCCCAGCTGGCCCAACATGCGAAATCGTTCCGCAGCTGGTCATGCAGAACCTCAATTTTGGTCGGCCTGAGCGGCCCCAGTGGTGGCGAGTCGTACAGCTTTTCGAGGATCTCTACGATGGACGTCGACGTCAGAACGATCAGCTTCGCAGACGGCTTCATGATCTGGCGAAGGGTCTTCACTACATTCGCGTTGGTGTACTGCGAGGCGTGTGAGCCTTTCAGCGAGGAGCAAGGAGAAAAACGAAGGGACCTCGTTCAAAAAAGGTGGGTCAACGACTGCGATGTCGACGGCCTCCGTCAGGTGTGCGGGGAGCGTGGTGGGCTCTTCCATGTCATACGGGATATAGTGCCGCGGTGCGAGTACGCTGAAGCGCCCGTCGACCTCTAGTAGACGGGCATTTTTGAGCTGCTTCGTGTGCTGGAATGCCACAAATGCCGTGGGACAGCAGAGGAACGTGATCGAAGTCGTCGGGGTGCAGAGCGAATGTAGTATCCGTGCGAACCGCATCGCGAATGGAGTTGTGTACCTGAGCAAATAAATGAAATTGTCAGCCAAAAGTAGGCATATAAGCGGGCAATGCTTGCCCAAACGTAAGTATCGACGCGGTAGTAATCTAACCAAAAAAAACAAACGGAACACACCAAAATTGGCTCAGCTGCCAGTCCTCGCTGAAGGTAGAGCGATACTCGTCCACACTCATCATTGGCTTTTCATTTGCTGCGGAATCGTCGTCATCGGCCTCTAAAGAGAGCCCAGCGACGCGCGCTGCTGCTTCCTCCGCGAGCTCGTTAAAACGCCGCTCCTCGTCTGTCTTGGAGGCAATGAAGGAGTTTAACAGGGCCAGAGTACTGGGATCTAGGGCAGGAGGGGATCCTGATAGTGAAGAAGAGCTCGATTGAGGCGACGCGGGTATAGGAATTGGGTCAGACATGAGCGCAGAAAGCAAGAGAGAAGTGATCGCATCACGGGAATAGCGGACCGGACTGGCCGAATCCAAAGCGTGCTCGATTTTTCAACATCTACCGAGGATCGGGTGCACAATTTAAAACCCATCGAATTGAATAGTGATACATTTGAAACGACTGGATGACAGCATGAAACGTGAAGAAAATCCATTCTAGATGCCTCCCTGAAGCTTTGTACGCAAATCCGAGAGATTTGTATTATCAGAGAATGCGATGGGCATTTCATCCGAAGGAGGCTGTAAGAATAACATGCCTGCCTCCGATTCAACCACACGTAGGTAGTGGTCGATTAATTCCTGCGTACAGGCTGCAGCGAGCTTGTACGACTCCACGTTTGTTACTTCTTCCGGCCACGACAGGACGGGCTCCGCAAGAGGGGAATCGGGAGGTGTCGGCGGCAGGGCGGTGGAGAGATGGCGCGGGGGCGTCGAATTAGGAGTGCATGGCTGGCTCTTGGCAGCGGATGGAGCGGAGGAAGACGCTGGTACGGCGTGCGGAGCCGTAGAGCCTGGGGACGGGGGTGGGGTATGCTGCTGAATTTTTGCAGCCAACGCAGAGCGAAGATGTGGCGGCTCTTCAGCCTGCAGCGTTCGGGACCGATGCTGCGGGGGCCAAAAGAATGTCCCTAACTCTGGAGACTCCTCCTCGTCTTTGATTTCGATTTCGGGCACGCAAATGTGCACGACGTGGATCTTCCGACGCTTTTGCGAGGGCTCTGTGACCAATACAGTCTCTACCCAACTGCACCCCGCTGTCTGTGCGGCCGCACCTTGTTCGCGCGAATCACGCGTCGTGGCCGAAGAAGGATTGTTCGACGGAAGAGAGGCCCTCTGGGAGCCCGAGTGTGGCTCTTCACCATGGGAGACGAAGGGACTGCGGGGACGTTTCCCCAGAGATTTATGGCGTGTTTGATCCTCTCCGTGCATGGCGCTTCAATGTAGTGCGCTCCTGAATGCACTGGCGGTCTCTTCGCTTTATGTAGTACGTTTTGCTTTGCCGGCAGAAGGTAAGATGCAAAGGAGGCTCGTACTCGGACGCTGAGAGAAGCGATTGCTGTGGCATAGCAATTTACCACAGAATCTGTGGCGCCTGATATGCGAAAAGTGTGCGAGAGAAGACCGATTTTCTAAAAGAAGCCTGCCGTTATCGGCACGACCAGGGTAGAACAATTACGTGATTTTTGCTGCTCCATCCATGCTGCATCCACGCTTTGTCGCAACCTCAGCTGAAAGCTCGTCTCAGAGTCTAATCACATCCATATCTATCTTGCTTGGACAGATAACGGTTCTTTCCCGCGAACTGTCCGTGGTCGTGGGAAGGCAAATACAGCTACTAGTAACGGTCCCTCACAGGCTATGTGCTACGTTCTCGGGGAGGCATCTAGAAGACGGGAGGTCATCTATCTGGTGCTACGACTCGTTCATCAAGCCGCGTCGAACGCTCATCCCTTTGATCTCACCAATTACGATGAGCCAGCTGTTGAATGCTGTTCCCGCGATCACCAACGGAACGGCGCTTGTGTCTCGTTCTAGAATATATCCTAATCAACTTAGCGCCCGAACAAGCGCCGTGTACGCAACGCAGTGCTGGACAGAGAAATTCTTTTGGTGCTCAGGCTCAGGGACGCGAATTCCTCATGTGGACCTGGTGCTGTGGAATTTATTATTACCTCCAGAGCTTGAGGCAGAAGAAATCCATGCGAAAGTCTCACCGTCGCGCCGGGAGGGTTTCCTCGGTTCCAATTCGTAGCGTCATTGCGACATTGGATCTCTAGCCGAGCCGTTGTCACAATATACGACGACCTTTCGGATGATATACTGACCACACTGGCGCGGGTGCAGGCGGCGTCTCGAATTCCTCAAGATGTCATCGAGAAATGGCTAGCAGCTTGCATTCTGCGTCCATTCACCATGTCGCTGGGCGTCTCAGTTGTCATTGTTAGGATACTTCAATCTGGAATGTGATCACCTCCTCGTCAAAGGTACCGCCGACGACCCTCGTTCTATATACAGCATATCTAGTGCTCGGTGCAAGCTCACGTCATCAGCTCCATAGTGGTCGGCTCCTGCCCGTGTCCCTTCATCATTCCTGCCTCAATCGGCCGATGTCCTGCCGAAGCCTCAAGCCTCTGGTCGTCTCTCGCGGCACACGTTCGCAGACATGGTTCAGGCATATGGCGCGACTTGAACTTGAACTCAGTCACCAAGTACTTGGCCAAAAATCACGATTTTCAAAAGAACGCACGAATCTTGTGTTGAATCTGTGTGTTGTTTCTCATTTACGGGCCAGCGCGATCCTGGAACGCCTTTCCGCACAAAGGCGGTGTTCAGTTCGGGCTCTTCGGACGCGGACGTTGTGCATGTTGAAATTCAGACGAGAGCATAACTCCCTCGGCATCCCACCGCCGCAGTACTGCGGCCACGGTGAGTTCCGTCCGGAGTACCCAAAATTCATGCATAATTGCTTCATTCAGCCTGCGGGCGGTTCAGTCATCCTGCGGGCGGAGCCATGATACATCGGAACCATAGTCACCGGAACTCAGACGATCAAAAGCGGCACAGACTAAAATGGGATGCATCAGTTGTCGTGGGATATTACGTCAAAGCTTGACTCTGTCTTCGTGGCCGCCACGCCTTTGGGGCGTGCAAGGCCTATTCAAAAAATATTATTATAATAAGGGTCAGTACTGATTCTCAGCGATAACGTGCTGTGTGTCCGGGGTTTCGGGGACGAGTAACAGTCAAGACGTAAATCAACCGCGCCGCTCGCAAATCAATCACCGCCAGATACCGGTCGAACTCCCTAGATCATCCATCCGCAGCTGCAACTGTTGCTCGCACGGGTATCCCACCGAAGGCTCTTGTGTGCAGGGCTAGTATTTTTCTTCAAGTTGTGCCACTGGTGAAAGAACAAAGCACGGAGAACAACCATTGTTCTCAAAGTGATGGCATTCTTGTTTCCAAACAAAGCAACTCCGGAGGTGTCCAAAATTACTAAATGTAATGTGACGTGGCTATATAAAGGGGCAACCGCTTTCTTGCCACAGCCAACATCCACATCAACCCACATCACGCCTGCCACTTGGCGCTTTTTGAGTCGCCCTTTGACAGCCACGCCACACCTATAAAGGCGATATCAATCTATCCACGATCATCCTTCGCCTTCTCGTCCCTCCCTTCATCTCCCTTGGTATAAACTCGCAGCACCTTAGATACTAGCGACGTCATTATGCCCAGTCGTACCCGTAGCTCCGATCTCTCGACCTCGGGCCCGTCCAAACCATGGCGTGCCCCTGCCCCAGAACCTGAAGTCCTCGATGAAGATATGGACTCTGACGTTGACGAGAACGACGCCTCTCTGGCTCATGAGCAGCCCCATCATCTCAACGAGCCGTGGTCGTTCCCTTTTCAGGTAAATAAAAATTCCGATTTTCTCCGCGCCACCAGCGCCACCCGTAATCGCTACCGCCCTCTCGCCTTTTCTCGCCTCATGATCATTAACATAAATTTTCTCTTTCAGCCAAACCAAAAAGTCTGGATACGCAATCACGACAAGTGGATCCGCGGTACAATATTCCCTCGCTCCGTTCCCAAGGTCGGCCTAAGCGATGTTCGTATTTTGTTTAATTTTCCTTCCCACAGCGGCATTTACTGATCTATATAATAATTCTTCCCGCTCAGAACCTCACGTATTGGAACGTCCTCTACCAGGATAGCTTCGGGCACAAGCTGCGCAAGTATTTCGCCCCCCTCATCGGCGAGCTCAAACCCGACACGCCCGCGGTCCGGAGGCTGCTTCGAGAAGCACATTGGCTCTAGTGCTAGTCTAGTCTTTCGGTCCGTGGTCGGAGCGCTTGCTATTTTTGTTAGGGCGTGTAGATCTAAACGCACGCGAGGAGTCGCGCTGTTATCCATTGTATACCTCAGCTGGCATTGTACATTTTTTGCATACAAAGTTCTCGGACGCTCTAATCATTCATGATCAACGTGTTGTATTGAGTGAGGGTTGAGCGACCTTCGCGGAAAGAGGGGCCCCACCAGGCGGCTATTCCTGTTGTCCTCGAGGCACGCGCGCCGTTTTCCATTCAATGAACGTCCACAGCACATAAACTGTCAGGACGCCACCCACAGAAGAACCAAAAACACGAATAGGAGCACATCATGAGTCCGCCAAGAACGACGCTTGGGTAAACGGTCCGACGGAGGTGGCGAGCTGGGACATGTAAGAGACCCAATTGAATCACGATTCGCTCTGTACCTCTATAGTCTGGTCGGCCGGGTCTGCTTGGGCTGGGAAAGCTCTCACTGGACACGCCCTGCCCTGGCACCTACGCAGAACCTGAATAGCTGCAGAGTCACCACACTCTGGCTGGGTGACCTCAGAACGTAGTGAATAATCGAGCACATAGTCCTAGTTAAACTCGTCCAAGTGAGTGGAAAATCAGAGCGATGCCAAAATGAAGGAGGAAATTGGAATAGGATGCGCAAGCTTCTTGTGCTAGATGGCGTCCAAAAATCCTGCGATTCATTAAGACTCACCAATGAAGTTAGTTACCTACCTATGCTCTTAGGGCCCTGTGGCCCACTCATGACTCTCACCTCTCACCGAAAAAAAAACTTGGTTCACCATTATGCCAAAGAATCTGTACAACACATCGATGGCGTCCAAGAATAAAAATAAAACGACCCCGTCTGCGGTGCCGCGGTGAATTAACTTATCAAGTGTGTGTTTCTCCCTCTCTCGCTGGATGCGGATTTCTATGCGGCACCCACAACACATTTCGGACTCGAGTCACCGCACTTTGCTCGTGCGCCCGTTACCTCCGCGGCTGTAAGCTTACTGCGCGCCAGCATCTTCACCTACTTAACCGAAAATCCGCTGCCAGATGAGGTCCCAGGCGCGCTGCCGCTCGGCCTGCGCCGCGCCCCCGCCTAGGACGCTCTTGTTCTCGATCGCGCGCCGGCTCAGGTATGGCATTACCTTTTATGGGTATTATGTAAGCGATCGGCGTGGCAGAGGCGTTAGGGAGGGAAAGAGAAGGGAATCGCACCTCAGCGAGAGCGCCGTACGGAACGTACCTAGAGCGGAGGGGCGTCAGCAAGGATGTGAGGGGTGCAAGCAAGGGAGGAAGGCGTACTTAATAACCACGGGTGCGCTTGATTCGGTGTGATTCGCGATGTACTGCGTCAGGTCCTCGCACATCCCTTTGCAGAAAAGACAGCAGTCAGGATTGAAGGAGAGGCGAGGGAGAGCACACATACCATAGAGCTGCCCAAACGTCACCCGCTCCCCGACGCGCTCCGTCACGCGCAGCTTCCCCTCGGGCGTCACCGCCGCCAGCCCCCGCTGCGCCAGCCCCGCCATGATGCTCTTAACGCTCGCCCAGTTGTGCGTCCCGAAGAGGATCCCGATGGCCTGCGGCCGCCCCGTCTTGAAGTCCGCCGCGACCGCGTCGAGCAGCAGCCCCGCGCACGCGTCGTACGTCGCGTCCGTCTCCACCTTCTGCGCCCACACCGGCGGCAGCACCTCGCGCGAGATCGACAGCGTCTGCGCGGCACCTGGTGCGGCGCCGGGCGCGGGGTGCGCGGCGACCTCGTGCGGGTGGTACGCCCCGCGCACGAGCTTCACGCCGAGCGCGTAGCCGTGCTGCTTCGCGTCGCGCAGCGCGTGCACGAGGTGCGCGGGCGTGCGGCGGAGGTACGCCTGGAAGGTCGCGTACACGAGCGGCTGCGTGCCGCTGCCGAGTGCGTTGAAGCGGCGCATGAGCGCGAGCGTGTACGCGTCGATCGCGGGCTGGTACCACGAGTACTCGGCGTCGATGATGACGCGGATGCCGCGCGCTGCGGCGCGGGCGCAGATGCGCTCCATGTCGGCGTGTAGCTCGCGGAGGACGGCGAGGTCCGCGGCGGTGAGGTCGCCTGTGGGGGCTTTGGCGGTGAGGATGTCTAGGTCGGACGAGGTGGGGTTGCCGGGGAAGACGACTTGGGGTGCGGATGTCGGCGCGCGCGTGGAAATGATATGCGAGGAGAGGCGGATGAGGGCGCTGGCGTCTGGGACGAGTGCCGTCTGGACTGGGGCATGAGCTTTGTATGGACGCGAGGGATAAGACACGTACGATCTTGACAGCCACCCACGTCCGCCGCCCGGTCTGCTTTGCATCCAGGGCATCTTCAAAATCGGCAGCAACATCGATACAGTGCACCATCTCATCCACGATGGCCTTGTGAGGGCTCGGGTTGGATGATCCGGATCCAGATCCAGCCGTAGCTTCGGCCTCGTCCACCTCGACAGAGTACGCAAACAAGGTCCCGGTGTTAGCTGCTCGCAGACTCTTCAGGAGCGGAAGCGTCTCCGCCGCCGAGTCTCCTCCTACAAACTAGCACCGAGGTGAGGCGGATGGATACCTTTTAAGGCCAGCCTCCATACCTGGTCAAAGAAAGTAATCCGTACGATAGCCTCCGTGATCCACCGCACCCCAGGGACGCTTGAGAACGTCTGCAAGAGCCAAGGAGCATTGTCCACGAGCGCAGGGATCGAGCACATCGTGTATACGACATAGGTGCGCACAAGGGTCCCGAAAGAGCTCCGTATCGTCTCATCATTATCGCGTTTTGACTTTGAAGTTGCTGGAAGAGCTACAACAGCCGCAGAATCCGCATGAACCTTCGAGGCAAAGAGTGTAGCCAGTCCTAGAGCAACTCCGCCCGAGACCAAAGCAAGGTTTCTCCCCCCTATCATCCTGCGAGGCGTACTCGATGCGTAGCGCAGGCGATGCGTCGCAGAAAATCGGTGCCCCCGAAGCGTTGTGCGGGCAATCCTAAGCATAGAGGAGACGTGGAGAACTGGCGGAGGGAGAGCAGGGACTGCATTCTTCGGATCTTCGATAAGAGCTTATAATTGAGGCGGACAGTTGTTTGGATTGCCCGCCTATGACTTGCACGGCACGATTGATCCGTTCGGCGCCCCGTTGTCTCCGCCTAGGTGAAATTATGCAGGCAGGCACGCCGCATGTTTCAATTTCCCGTAATCGTTATCAAAAATCGAAGCGTTCTTCCGTTGCTCACACTAATTTTTAACCGACCCGCTGAGTTTTCAACCAAATAAATGGCCCGAAGTTGAAAGTTCTACACGAGCTGCCGCAAGATCATCTCAGGTCGACAGTCTCACTGTTGAAGCCATCAATTAGAAGAAATTCGAATCCTGCAATGTGTCGATTTTGAAGGTGAACCCCGGCATTCAATGCCGACCTGTGATTCGAACATTCCGCGTCGAGAAACAGTCATATAACAAGTTGTGCCGTTGGACACGGTCCGACCCGAGGGTACTAGAAGGTCAATGCGTCCTATCCCCGATTCCATACCTGAACTCCACCTGTGGGTTTCAAACTGGTTAAAATCCAGTGCTAAATCTGGTGCGAAAACTTGGGTGACCGTCATACAAGTCGTCATTCGATTCTTGTTCGATTCCGCATTTAGTTCCGAAGAAGATAAGTATCGGTTGCGGGAAAGAGATTTAGATCCGGTGCCCCGCCGAGCGGCGACAATTTCGATACTGTACGACAGGACTATTTAACGTCATATTCAGCGAGATCCGGAGGAAAGATCAGAGTAAAGACCCGCCGAGGAACATTACCGGAGAAAACCGGCACTTTGCCGGCACTCAAATCGCGACGGAGCAGCTCCATCCGAGAAAGCATGTAGTGGAAGTTCAACTTGCGAAGTAAGTAGACCTTGCCACCTCAATTTCGCACGAGCCATTTGAACCGATATCAAACAGTATATTCTCTCGAGGCACACACAAGGGGCATAAGTCAATAACCTATAGCCCAATACCCAAAGGATATCCTGAAAATATTTACAATAACTTGTGCAAGTCCCGGCCTTGAATATCTTGAAAACATTTTGAATATGTTGCACCTAATCAACAACAGGACATCCTGAAAGTATTTAAAATATACTTCAGGATACCTTCACCATATCCTTCAAGAAGAACTACAAGTGTTTGACTGCGAGGCATGCATAGGATAAATGCAAAAAAGCTGCACGCAGCTTGTGTGGTTTTTGCGCAAGCTCTCTATTTACTTGGTGGGTAAGGCCACTGTGTTGCATGGCAGGTCCTCATACTTCTGTTTTTTCAACAACAATTAGTGCCCACTCATTCATATATCTTTCCAAAAATTCTGTGAATTCAATAAGCCATCCTTTGAATTTCATCTCAGTCTTGAATGGACAATTTGCCACTCTGTTCTGAAATAAATCTCCAAATTACTAAGGCATGTTCATTTTGTCACAGGTTTTGGAGAACACCATTTACATCTCACAACCCTCAAGTTGGATGCAGCAGTTGTGGCTTACTGTCAGCACAGAGCAGATCCCGGGTTCTATGGTGACGAGGGCGACTGAAGCACGATGAGGTCCAACGAATAAGTCTGGAGTTTAGACTAGAATAGTGTAAAGTACAGGGAAAATAGGTACAGATTATATACTATAGGGCCTAGGGGCCTTAGCTAAGGTACCATGTCAGATCATAACAGATAGGGTAAATGAAGGATAAATACAGGGGTATATGAGCATAAAGGGGTGATCGGTAACCCGTTGCGTCGGGGAACCGATTGAAGTCTCGGAAAGGAACTTGTAGTTCGATTGATCAGATAGTTGATCTGATCAATGATCGGGTTTCTGGAACTGTTCGGGTTCTGGAACCTGAAATGAAAAGTCAGTTCATGACACTTACCATTCCGAAGTTTGCAATTTTCTACACCATTCATTTCTCTGCAGAATCTGGATGTCAGCACAAAAGGTGTCCGATTCGCTAGCCGAGCACACCATCAACTCCACGTGCTCGAAGGGCACCTTCCATATCAGGGTGTTGATGTCACAACATTCTCACTCTCCCACAACGCGAGCACAAGCTGCGACGCGTCCTGTCCGACCTGCGACATGTCTACGGGTTCCCCGGTACCCAACCTGCTTGATAGGGAGTGGCAGACACATTTCACTACTCCTGAACTCTCTGAAATCCACTCGGCAACGCGCGCAACAGAGCTACCGTGAACTACCAACAAACCCCCAACTCTGGTGTAAATAGTATCAATAATACCCACATAAATGAAATTTGTAGATCCCAATACCCCCGCAACATTTTGTTTCAATTGTACCCTGCCCGCTGCCATCACATTCAGCCAGGACAATCACCGCTGATTCATGGGCAGCAGTTAACGTTGGCAGCTCGAATGCCTGAGAGCTGCTGAAGTGTCCAAATTGCTTCAAACCATTCAAGAAAGGAGCAAGGCCAAAGCCTTTGAGAGACCTGTGCATAGCGCGTGCATTGAAAGTTAGGAAGTTTGTTTATTAATTATTACAGCACAGCAACTTCCATAAAAATTCCCTGACCTACTCACACATCTATACACTTCATGTAAATATTTCCTTATTTTATTGAACCATACATCGTACATAAAGTCTGAATGGAATGCAACAGCAGCGAGACGTCCAAAAGGAGACAGAGCCCGATATGGAAGGTTGCCCTTCGAGCACGTGGAGTTGATGTGCTCGGCTAGCGAATCGGACACCTCTTGTGTCAGCATTGCACATAATTCTCTCACCAGGCCCAGCTGAAATCCTCGGAGATAGGGTTTGCCGAGCTCGTATCCAAGGTCGGCCATAGGGCGCCCCGGCGCGACGGGCCGGGTCTACCGCGAATGCAGTGAATGCAGCCAGAATTAGTGGCGCCTCCGTCATTGTCCAGAACCATGCACACTGTCGCTGACCGCCCTGCATTAGGCATATCCGGCATCCCTAGGCCCTCTGTGCCTGCTGCAGGCTCCAGTAGCGAGGATCACTCAGGTGGTAGGTACCGCAGTGTTCCGTATCGTATTCTCGCTGATTGAAAATTTCGGGAAAGCATACACCGGGAACAAGTCCAGCAGAAGGGAAACGGTTGTATGCGGTCTGTCCGCTGCCCTGGAAACGGTCCAGCAAGTGGCGAAAATCCCCGAATCCGTTCATCTCATCGAACCCATCGGCGCAATTCTGTCCGAGTTGATAGAAGTGTATAAGGTTTGGGCTGCCTCTTGCTTACTGCCTTTAGATTTACTTTATGATCTGTAGGAAGTCGGAGATACTTACGATACAAGGGATGCACTTTTGGAGAAGGTCGCCACCGTCACCCGTGACATCTGCGGATTAATTCTTCAGTTGAAGAAATACGGCCTTATTGACCGTTTTGGCGACCTCGAGTCAGATTTGGGTCAATATAGTCGGTAAAAATTGTTTATAGGTCAACCATACCATTATCTTATTTATCGCTTCCCTCAGTCTCTTGGAGGATGCGCAAAATCTCGTTATTGAATTCGATGAGCACGGAAAGCCTGTTCGCATGATCAAGCATGGAGAATTCCGCGCGGGGATGGAGTTCCTGCACACGAAACTCGATTTTCTGAGGAAAAGGTTCAAGGTAAATGATTCAAATTTTTACACGCACATATAATCTCAGAACATTCTGTCTAGGGCGGAGCTGGGTCGATTAATATCTTTGGTGCGCAACGAGCATTCACATTGGCAACATTCTTTCCTGACTTTGTGCAGGGGGCGTAGGAGGAGATGGTGGAGGGGGAGGGGCACATGGACAGGGTGGTGATGGGGGTGTGGGAGAGGGTAACAAGCTGACTTTTGTTATCGGAGCAGTTGGAAATCTGAACAATGTGTATGGCGGTAAGGTGTTCCACAAATCGTTTTAGCAATCAACCCATGCATTGATCCAGGCAAAGTTGGAGAGAATATAGGGAACTTCCTGTTTGTTCTTTTTTTGAAATTATCCAGTTCAGAACTCATTTTCATAAAAATAGAGCTAAGCAGGAGCGCGCGAAAATAATTGACTGGCTCGCGCCCATCAATTTTTTCGTGCGACAAGACGATATTTTTCGTGGTCGACAGCCTGGAACAGGGGAATGGCTCCTCATGGATGATTGTTTTAAACAGTGGAAGATATCATCTGGAAAGACTTTGTGGTGTCGAGGAATCCGTATGTGCTCCATTTGCTCTCGTCAAATCATCATATGAAAACACTACTTAGCTGGGAGCGGAAAAACGGTGCTTGCGTGAGCATCGTCATCCCATCTGCAATTTGCAACCTCAATCCTCGTAGATCTGTCGTGGTGGACCATTTCAAAGAAGTGACACGCAGTGAGAATGCCGCATTAGCCTTCATATATTTGAACCACAAGGAAATCCAGAGCCAATCTCCGTCCAATCTCCTCGCCGCCCTCTGGAGACAGCTTATGATTGGGAAAACCATATCTGAAGCGTCCAGAATACAGTGGCTATATGAAGAGCATTCTGAGAAGGGTACTAGGCCCTCTCTGGCTGAAATCCATGAAGTGCTCTCCTTAGAGGTTGCTCAGTGGAGGAAGATTTATATTGTGGTTGATGCCCTAGATGAGTACCCAGAAGACGAGCGGGTGGTCCTCCTCAACTATCTGACTACTCTGGGACCAACTGTCAATCTCATGTTAACCTCGCGCTCCCACATCACCCTCCCCTCCCTGCCATATATGATTGTTGAGATTCGCGCATCAAACAAGGACATTCGGCAATTTGTTGATCAACGAATTCAGTATCACTCTTGGCTCTCACTGCATGTCAAGACATTGCCTGAACTTCGGGAGCAAATCATTACAAGAATTGTAGGAGCTGTGGATGGAATGTGAGTGCAGATAATATCTTAATAACGGAGCTGAAATGTTTGGCAGGTTCTTACTTGCCAAACTCCACATAGAGTCTCTTGCAACAAAAACCACAATAGGTTTAGTTCGGAAAGCACTAGAGAATCTCTCCGGGGATTTGGATACTGTGTATGGGGTTATCATGGAACGCATCAATCAACAGGAGAAAGATAGCAGGGATCTT